>JASANE010028738.1:0-33316 GCA_030248225.1 Trileptium ribeirensis | reverse complement strand
GTGACGCCCACAAATAGATGGCCCCGCTCTATATTTTTACTGTTTATCGTGTAAATGCTGGGAACAAGTAAGTCCCCCTCTGCTCTCGCTGTGTCCCACATAACAGGGCATTTTCTTTCATAGAGTTTTCCCCATTCATTTTTTAGTTTTTTCCGTTGTCCCTGAAAAATTGTATATTCTTAAAAAAATCATTTTTAGCAAATTTTTATAGAATTATCAATACAGTTGTTTAAATTTTAACTCTTAATCCAAAGTTTTTTGTGCGCAAAATTCTGAAAGTAGGCTGAGAAAATTAAAAAAGCCTACTATTCCATTCATCTCTGCCGCAATCAGTTAACACGAGCTTTATTATCGATATTCAGCTAAGACTACAGATATATATAAGAAATAAGATTTTAGCAAATCAAAATTATTTTTCTAGAACTAAAACTATAGTTAAGCAAGTAAATTGTTGTGATATTATACAAATATATTCATTTCCATGGTACATACTAGTTTTCACATTTTGCTTTGAGAAAAAAATTTTTTTTGATGCAAGAGCACGCACAATTAAATTGCACATAGAAATTGAATTTAGACTGTTTCATGTTTCAACGAATGGACGCTATACATACAATAATACACAGTAAATTTGTTCAGTTTTGGTAGTCGTATATAAGAGAGACTTTACATTTACTGCAGTGTACTCCCACTTACACCTAACAAAATGTACCATTGTAGATGCTACTGTGGTTCCCGCTGAAGGGATTGACGGAGCATATCACCCTAGTATTGGGAAAATTGTGCATTTTGCAAAAAACAAAAGCCTGGAATATCAATATGAAAAAACCCTGCAAAGGTAGCGGTACATTTTGGGCAGTTGTTCATTAGAGAAGAGTTGTAATTTTGTCTGACGATCACACCACGAGTCGGGCCCAGGTAACCCTGAGGGGCGGGAAACTGCAGGCCATGACGTTCTCTCATATGAAGCTTAAGCCTTAGTCTCAGCTCAGAGCTAAGGTCCTTATATGAAACATACACTAAGTTAGACTTAATGGGGCTGCTGCCCTCCAGAACCTACTGTGGAGCTGTTCTCTTTTAAAAACTACCTAACCGCCCGTCAGGATCTCACTTTTTGCCCTATGAGTGAATTTTTAATATTCCCCAAACGGGTAGAGGTGTCTTTTGCGTTTGTTAAGAAATATGAATTTTTTTTTTTAGCACCATATTGAAATATTAATTAGAGGCTCCGTCTTAGAAAGTATAGGTTAGATACCAGAAATTTTGTTCACATATTTGACAAGTTTGACGAGTTAATATTTGACGCGTTTATTAATTAATGCATTATACTTTTTAAAATTAGTTAAATTGTTAATTTTTACCTAAAATTAGTTAATTAATACTATTTAATCAATAAAGGGGTGTGAAATTAGAATTTGGTATATAAGGAGGTCGGGCGGGACTACAAAGCAAAAAAACCAAATTTTTCTCCTTACAGCTAGGAGCTATTTCATTCTGCCAAGTAATACCAAACAAAAATGAATATTTCTTACTAGTAAATACTGGGCAGCCAACATCGCTATCAGCATTTGCTGCAGCAGTTGCTGCAGGATACAATTCCGTACAGCAGTGGCACCGGAGCGAGAAATGGATTAGAGGCCGGAGGGGAGTTCACGGCCGGCTCAGCTATTCGGGCGGCGGGCCTGGGCGCCGGCGGGGGCACGCACCTCCGACATCCACGTCGCTCTCGTCGTCACCACCGCACCCCAGCAACAACAATTTCGCTGGTCTCAACGACTTCGGCAGGCAGACGTCGCCGTAGCAGCAGCAGCAGTGGTGCGCGTTTTTGCCGACCTGGAGGCAGCTGTATCTCAACAACGTCAGCGCCAGCTGCAACTAACGGTGCGCATTTTGTCTACGCAAGGCACGTTCAACAACAAAATAGCAGCAACACTAATTGCGCGATTCAGATAGGAGGGTACAGCAAATGTTCGGTGTCCGTGCTCATCTTGTGATGTGTGTTACATGTATGTTGTCGCCGTGTAGTGGGAATGTTACGGCTTCAGCGCGCCGTCACGTATCATTTGAGTGTACCGCCTCATACACCAATTTCACAATGTGACCACAAGAATTTGCTACAATTAAATGTCGTTTCGATTTGGAATGGCATTTCCGATCAACTTTGGCTTTAACCGATTTAAAACGATTCGATTAATGAGTTGGCCATTCGGCCATCGATTTAAATCGGGCAATCTCGAAGAAATTTGGCTCGAATCAATTCGGCACCAAAAGTATTTCACGCCGGAGTTTATGGCGAGCAGCAAACTATGGTTATTACTTAGCATTTAAATCACAAAAATATTAAACTTATTTTGTGACTTAAATAATGGTATTACAGTAAAATTATCTTACCATTTAGAACTAAACGTGAAAAGTAAAAACCATACCTGAATATGTCATATTTGAAAAGAAATTTTTGATTCCAAACTAATTTCGGATTGTCGGCCTATTCCAATTGACCTCTGCTTAAGCAACTTTACTTAAATCGACTTGTTTTAAATCGGTAAACGTTAAAACCGACGCGATTTTAGATTGACACCAAAATTCATTGTAAACTTGACCGTCTTTAAGCCGGAGCGCAACCTGTAAACCGTTGAGTAATGCGTTGCGTGCAAAATCAATTTTGTTTGAAAATATACAAGGGTCTAGTGAACAATTTCCCTCCTAGCTGTAAGCTTGGACAAGTTTCACAACTCTCTTACCCTCCAACTATTATTTATAGACATAAGTAATTTCAATATATTTTCGAGAGACTGTTCTATACTCATTGACACTTTTTGTCAAATAATCGAAAAATTGTGCAATTTAAGGATTCAAAACTGTCTCAAAATAAGGAAACCGATGGAAACTAGAAGAATGGGATCTTGACTTCACGAAAAACATTGTGCTTCTGTCACAAATCTACGCAACAAAAAAGAGCAGATTATTTGACCGGCTTAGACATGCGGAGTTATTGGACTTGTGGATATTCTCATGAGACTTGGATACCTCTCATGTGTGGGGATGGACACCAATGTGCCGGCAAATCGTTGGACTCAAAATCTCTCATATGGGGACTTGGAATATATGAGCCTGAATTGTTGGCATGACACTCCTCTCATATGTGGATGGACACCTCTCATATGCCGACTTGGACACTATGGGGGGATGTCGGACTTGAAAACCTCTCATATGTGGGCTTGGAGCACCCGCTCACAGGGCGGACTTGACACCAATGTGCCGGAATCGTCGGACTTGAAAATCTCTCCATATGTGGACTCGGACACCGAGAGCCTGAATCGTCGGATTCTGGGACATCCCTCATATGGTGGGGATTGCACACTCTCATATGTGGACTTGGACACCAATGTGCCGGAGCTCCCCCATATGTGGGCTCTGACACCCGTCACACCGGTGGACTCGGGGACACTGGATGCGGATTTGGACACGATGTCATAGCTGGACGACTCACATCTCAGAAATCTCAACAGGACAATACTTCGTATAATGCACTTGATCTCAAACTTGGCCAAGTATACATCATCGGATACCGTTACTCTAGGTCGTTAGTGAGCCACATCATTGTAGGCCCTAACCGTGTGATAACTGAGCGATACAGGATTTAGCAGGCTAGGGTAAAATGATTTTGGCGAGAAAAAAGTGACAAAGCTTTAGATGTGATGCTCGGAGATGTGCGAAGATGATGCTTCAAGAAAATACAGGTGTAACTGTTGTAAGAATTGCTAACTACAAATCGTGGAACGCAGAACGCTACTGTGACTCTTCAAAAGTATCAGTTTTCACTAAAAAAGCTAAAAGATAACTAAAGTCTTCTCAAAAATTACGGCTATTCATGATGTTACAGGCTTTGGGAAACGTGGCGAGGCGCGACACGGCACAAACATATCTCGTAAATAAGCTGAAGATAATAATGTTAGTGTCGGATTATGCTATTCACGATGTTACAAAAATAGCTTCGGAAGTGAGGCGCAGGCGCACTCTAATTCGTAAAAAAGCTGAAAGATACTAAAAACGTCTTTAGTGCTTGCATTCATGATGTTAGCAAGAGCTTTGGGAGCAGGTGCACACCACCTCAGCACATCGTAAAATAGCTGAAAGATATTAAAAACGTCTTTAGTGCTTGCAAACGGCTATTCCCGACGAGCGCCAGGGAGCTTCGGGAAACGTGGCGAGGTGAGGCGCACTTGAAAACAGATCTCGTAAATAGCTGAAAGATAGGTAAGTTGTGCCTCGCAGTCACGGCTATTCATGATGTTAGCAGGGTCTTCGGAATAGGTGGCCAGGTGATATGTGTATACTGAAAAACAGATCGTAAAATAAGCTGAAAAGATAACTAAAAATGTCTTTAGCTTGCAGTCACTGCCATATGATATTACTAGAGCTTCGGAAGTGGCGAGGGGCGTAATTAAAAGAGATCGTAAAATAAGCTGAAAATAATTTTTATGATGTTATAGTTTTCGAAGTGGCCAGGTGATATGTACTAAACAGATCGTAAAATAGCTGAAGATATTAAAGTCTTTAGTGCTTGTGTTCATGATGTTACAGGGCTTCGACCTGGCCACGTTTCCGAAGCCCTTGTAACATCATGAATAGCCGTGACTGCAAGCACTAAAGACGTTTTTAGTTATCTTTCAGCTTTTTTTACGATCTGTTTAGAGTACATATCACCTGGCCACGTTTCCGAAGCCCTTGTAACCTCATGAATAGCCATGACTGCAAGCACTAAAGACGTTTTTAGTTATCTTTCAGGTTATTTTACGATCTGTACAGAGTACATATCACCTGGCCACGTTTCCGAAGCCCTTGTAACATTATGAATAGCCGTGACTGCAAGCACTAAAGACGTTTTTAGTTATCTTTCAGCTTATTTTACGATCTGTTTAGAGTGCCACGTTTCCGAAGCTCTTGTAACATCATGAATGGCCGTGACTGCAAGCACTAAAGACGTTTTTAGTTATCTTTCAGCTTATTTTACGATCTGTTTAGAGTACATATCACCTGGCCACGTTTCCGAAGCTCTTGTAACATCATGAATAGCCATGACTGCAAGCACTAAAGACGTTTTTAGTTATCTTTCAGCTTATTTTACGATCTGTTTAGAGTACATATCACCTGGCCATGTTTCCGAAGCTCTTGTAACATCATGAATATATCTTTCAGCTTATTTTACGATCTCTTTAGAGTACATATCACCTGGCCACGTTTCCGAAGCTCTAGTAATATCATGAATGGCCGTGACTGCAAGCACTAAAGACGTTTTTAGTTATCTTTCAGCTTATTTTACGATCTGTTTAGAGTACATATCACCTGGCCACGTATCCGAAGCCCTTGTAACATCATGAATAGCCGTGACTGCAAGCACTAAAGACGTTTTTAGTTATCTTTCAGCTTATTTTACGATCTGTTTAGAGTACATATCACCTGGCCACGTTTCCGAAGCTCCTGTAACATCATGAATAGCCGTGACTGCAAGCACTAAAGACGTTTTTAATTATCTTTCAGCTTATTTTACGATCTGTTTAGAGTACATATCACCTGGCCACGTTTCCGAAGCTCTTGTAACATCATGAATAGCCGTGAATGCAAGCACTAAAGACGTTTTTAGTTATCTTTCAGCTTTTTTACGATCTGTTTAGAGTACATATCACCTGGCCACGTTTCCGAAGCTCCTGTAACATCATGAATAGCCGTGACTGCAAGCACTAAAGACGTTTTTAGTTATCTTTCAGCTTATTTTACGATCTGTTTAGAGTACATATCACCTGGCCACGTTTCCGAAGCCCTTGTAACATCATGAATAGCCGTGACTGCAAGCACTAAAGACGTTTTTAGTTATCTTTTAGCTTTTTTCAGTGAAAACTGATACTTTTGAAGAGTCACGAGTCAGGCGTTCTGCGTTCCACGATTTGGTAGGTTAGCAATTCTTACAACAGTTACACCTGGTATTTTCTTGAAGCATCATCTGTCGCACATCTCCGAGGCATGCACATCTAAAGACTTTAGCTATTACGTCTCTGATCAGTACATCAGGCAAAAGTCAGATAGATATGGTTTCAGATTATGAGGAATGGTGATTTCGTTTGTCACAGGTGTTTGTTTAGCCTGCTAAATCCTGTATCGCTCGCTATTCAGCAGGTTATATAAGCCTACAATGATGTGGCTCACTAACGACCTAGAGTAACAGTATCCAATGATGTATACTTGGCCAAGTTTGAGATCAAGTGCATTATACGAAGTATTGTCCTGTTTGAGTTTATGAGAGATGTCCAAGTCTAACACGACTATGGCACATTGGTGTCCAAATCCACATATGATAGGTGTCCAAGTCCACATATAACAGGTGTCCAAGCCCACATATGAGAGGTTTTCAAGTCCAACGATTCCGGCACATTGGTGTCCAAGTCCACATATGAGAGGTGTCCAAGTCCACATATGAGAGATGTCCAAATCCAACGATTCAGGCTCATTGGTGTCCAAGTCCACATATGGAGAGATTTTCAAGTCCAACGATTCCGGCACATTGGTGTCCAAGTCCACATATAACAGGTGTCCAAGCCCACATATGAGAGGTTTTCAAGTCCAACGATTCCGGCACATTGGTGTCCAAGTCCACATATGAGAGGTGTCCAAGTCCACATATGAGAGATGTCCAAATCCAACGATTCAGGCTCATTGGTGTCCAAGTCCACATATGGAGAGATTTTCAAGTCCAACGATTCCGGCACATTGGTGTCCAAGTCCACACATGAGAGGTATCCAAGTCTCATATGAGAGGTGTCCAAGTCCAATGACTCCGGCACATTGATGTCTAAGTTCATAAATAATCTGCTGTTTTTTGTCCGTAGATTATGACAGAAGCACAATGTTTTTGGTGAAGTCAAGATCCATTCTTCTAGTTTCCATCGGTTTATTTGAGACAGTTTTGAATCCTTAGATTGCACAATTTTTCAATTATTTGACAAAAATATCAATCATAGAACAGTCTCTCGAAAATATATTGAAATTACTTATGTCTATAAATGATGTCACATTTGGAGGGTAGGGGGGGGGTTGTGGAAACTTGTCCAGGAGCTACAGCTAGGAGGGAGATTGTTCACTAGACCCTTGTATTGTTCAAACAAAATTGATTTTGCACACAAATGTATTACTCGAGAACGGTTTACAGGTTGCGCCCACTAAAGACGGTCAAGTTTACAATGAATTTTGATCTGGAGTGTAAAATCGCATCGGGTTTAACGTTTACCGATTTAAAACAAGTCGATTTAAGTAAAGTTGCTTAAGCAGAGGTCGACTGGAATAGGCCGATCCCGAAATTAGTTTGGAATCAAAAATTTCTTTTCAAATATGACATATTGCAGGGTATGGTTTTTACTTAGCATTTTAGTTCTAAATGGTAAGTAATTTTACTGTAATACCACTATTTAAGTCACAAAATAAGTTTAATCTATTTTGTGATTTAAATGCTAAGTAATAACCATAGTTTGCTGCTCGCCATAAACCCGGCGTCCAAAATACTTTTTTGGTGCCAAATTGATTCGAGCCAAATTTCTTCGAGATTGCCCGATTTAAATCGATCGCCGAATGGCCAACTCAATTTAAATCAAATCGTTTTAAATCGGTTAAAGCCAAAGTTGATCGGAAATGCCATTCCAAATCAAAACAACATTTAATTGTAGCAATCTTTGTGGTCACATTGTGAATTGGTGTATGAGGGCGTACACTAAATGATACGTGACAGCACACTGAAGCCGTAACATTCCACTACACAGCAACAACATACATGTAACACACATCACAATAAACACAACACCGAACATTTGCTGTACCTCTATCTGATCACAATTAGTGTTGCTGCTATTTTGTTGTTGAACGCTATTCGTGACAAAATAGCAGCCGTTAGTTGCAGCTGGCGCTGACGTTGTTGATACAGCTGCTGCAGGTGGCGAAACTGCAGCAGCAGCTGCTGCTGCTGCTACGGCGACGTCTGCTGCCGAAGTCGTTGCAACAGCACCAAATTGTTGTTGCTGGTGCGGTGGTGACGACGAGACAACGATCATAGTCGATGTCGGAGTAGCAATGCCACCAGCACCAGGCCCGCCACAAAATAGCTGAGCCGGCGTTGGAGCTCCTCCGGCTATAATCGTTGTCGCTCCGTCACTGCTGTACGGAATTGCTGTTGCACCTGCAGCAACTGCTGCAGCAGATGCTGATAGCGATGTTGGCTGCGGTGTTAGTGCTGCAGTCAGAAATGTTGGTTGTTGGTGTTGTTGGCAGAATGAAATAGCTCCTAGCTGTAAGGAGAAAAATTTGGTTTTTTTGCTTTGTAAGTACCCCAATTACACCTATTATATACCAAATTCTAATTTCACACCCTTATTAGATTAAATGATATTAATTAACTAATTTAGGTAAAAATTAACAATTTAACTAATTTTAAAAGTAATGCGGTAATTTAATAAACGCGTCAAATATTAACTCGTGAACTTGTCAAATATGGTACCTGAACAATATTCTGGTATACTAACCTATATTTCTAACAACCTACTAATTAATATTTCAATATACTAACCTGGTAATATTCTTAACAAACGCAAAAGACACCTCTACCCGTTTGGGGATGTATTTCGAGCGACTCATGGGCAAAAATGATCCTGAGCGGCGGTGAATTATAACGTTAGAAAAAAGAACAGCTTACAGCGGTGGGTTCTGGAGGGCAGCAGCCCCCCGATTTAGTCTTAGACTTAGTGTATGTTTCATATAAGGACCTTAGCTTAGGCTAAAACTAAGGCTTAAGCTTAGTATAGAGAGAACGTCATGGCCTGCATTTTATTTCCGCCCCTCAGGGTTACCTGGGCCGACTCGTGTATAATCCATAAACAAAATTACAACTCTTCTCTAATGAACAACTGCCCAAAATGTACCGCTACCTTTAGGGTTTTCCCATATTGATATTCCAGCTGTTTCAATAGCAATTTTCCCAATACTCAGGTTGGATACATGCTCCCGTCAATCCAGCGGTCACAGAGTAGCATCTACCAATGGTACATGTAACTGTAGTATTAGTGAAGTACACTGCAGTAAATGTAAAGTCTCTTATATACGACTAGAACTGAACAAATTTATATTGTATTATTATGTATAGCATTGCCATTCGTTGAAACATGGAAACAGTCTAAATTCATTATGTGCCATTTAATTGTGCGTGCTACTGCATCATAGCAGTAGTTTATTAAAGCAAATGTAAAGACTCGTATGTACCATGGGAAATGAATATATTTGTATAATATCACAACGATTTACTTGCTTAACTATAGTTATACTAAAATAATTTGAATTTGCTCAAAATCTATTCTATGTGCTGTGTAGTCTTAGCTGAATCTGTCAATAATAAAGCTCGTGTTAACTGATCACAGAGATGAATGGAATAGTAGCTTTTTTAATTTCTCACCTCTTATTACTTCAGAATTTTGCGCACAAAAAACTTTTAGAAAAAATTGAGTTAAAATTTAAACAACTGTCCAATTCAACCTATAATTCTCTATAAAAATTTGCTAAAAATGATTTTGAGTATACAATTTTTAAGAACAACGGAAAAACTAAAAAATGAATGGGAAAATTTTATGAAAGAAAATGCCCTGTTACAATATGGGACACAGAGACAGAGGGGGACTTACTTGTTCCGGCGTTGCAGCAGCGATCAACGGTGGATATAGAGCGGCCATATTTGTGAGCGTCGTATAAGCAGCGTACGGATTATACGTTGTAAGACCCGCAGTTGGTGGAAGTGTCGTTGTTGCACCCGCAAGTGTTGCCGCAGTTGCTGTACCGTTTGCTACCGGATTTGGACCGGCTTGAATGAATGTATCCTGAAAATATAACGTCAGATCTTTCACTCCTGTAACAATGTGTATCCATCTATTCAATGAAACCGTCAAAACGGGATTATTTGCTTCATCAGGCTTGGATCTAACATCACCCGAAGTGATATCTGTGGCTTACAAAAACTTTGCTGAAACATCATGTTTTTTGTTTAAGCATTTCTTGTTGAACATCTGTGCATATATATTGTATTCAGTACAGCGCTGTTGACTATAGAAACCATTATACAAGTGTTCATTTCATGTGTGTTACCTTTTACAATGTGTACGGTCTACGCTAAGTGTATGAAAATTGCATGTGAATAATTGTTTGTTGTACATACAGGGTGTTTCAGAAGTAACTACCCACTGTTTGATGCTAACCGTCGGTTGACTGGGCAGAGGTAGCTCGCCAGTCTTTTGTATAATTGTATAAGACGGGGCCGATAGGAATTTTGTATATATGATTCGTACGGTTTGTGCAGATTGTATTGTGTGAAATAAACATAAATTTGAGACTTTGCTACTCTAAAATACCCAGCACAATGAGTTTGCAAAATAAACTGAATAAATCAGGCTATAATGAGCAGGGGCGGTTACAGGGTCATTCTAGAATTTAGGTTATTAACTTCATAAGGCACGCTATAGAAATTCCGTACCCTATTTGGCAGAATTTAGTGTACGCGTTTAAGCAATTGCGGTGGACATCCCGTAGGTCAATTTTTATAACATTTTAACGTTTTTGAATTTTATTAAATATTAGGTTTTGAGAAAATTTAGTATACAATTTTGTGTGTTAGGGTTACATTCTTTGGAAACATATTCAATTTGACCGCAGCTCTTAGATGCCTTAAGTTCTAGGGTTAGATTAGTGCAAATCTATATCAACTTCTGCTGAATTTTCTTCAAAATATTAGAATTTGTTTTGATTATGAGATCCTAACAAATTTCATAAAAACTTATTCTCTAGCGCAAAAATCAAATGCTTACTCTAGATAGCAGATTTTACAATTCCAACTATCCTTAGGCACCGCTTGGTTATATTAAGAACAAAGAGTAATTTAAGAGAAAAATTTAGTTCTGAGTAGTTTTTAGAAAACGGATACTAAACTTTATTTAAGACCTTAGGCAGTTAGACCAGGTACTCAGTCGGCCTCAGAAGCTGCGCGATTGATCGGATGAGCATTTGCTCACCCGATTGTGTTTTTAATGTTTATAGTTTATAATTGTTGTATTGTAAAGTGTGTGAATTATAAGTGATGTGACAAAATAACGAATTAGGCAATAGGGAATAAAATTTAATTAACCGTGGAATATATACTCTCATAGTTATTGTGTGAAAATTTGATGTAGTTTTTATGCAATCTACTGTGGTTAAAACATACTCGAGAACCACACAGGTTACACTCCCAACACTATAGACAAAATTACAAAATAATCTAGATGGTATGTATAATAATTGTCAGCTCATATTGAGGGTAAAGAATTTCCTCCATATGGGATTTCAGCTTCTTTACGTGTGGCCAGTTTTGGACTCTGTAGGAAACTCTAGAAAGTTGGCATGGCTATAACAGAGTGAGAAAATAAGTCAAAAACTATTTTTTGAACTCAAATTTTGAGTTCGTCTTTCTATTAAGTTTCAAATAAGATATTTAACAGTTACAGGCCAACGAGATTCTTCACAATAGGACAATTTTGCTTTGGCATTCATAAGGCTTAGATAAGTGAACTTGAACATGCATAAAATAAACTGTTCTTCTATCAGAGACAAAATAGGTTTTTTCAAACAAATCTTTTTAGTACATTTTCAAATTTAGACGTGCAATTAGTTTGTGCAATTAAGAGACATGCATCTTGTATTAAGGGACATTTAGCTTTTTTTCGAACAAACCTTTTTAGTACATTTTCAAATTCAGATGTGCATTTAGTTTTTGTGATAAAAGGAGATGTATTTTGTATTTAGAGACATTTAGCTTTTTTTGGAACAAACCTTTTTAATACATTTTCAAATTTAGATGTGCAATTAGCTTGTTCGATTAGAGTCCGGAAATGTAACGGCAGGAACAAATGTTTAATTTTTGTTTAAAAATAAATACACATTTAAATGTACCGACTAAAATTCCTACCTGTCTATATCGTAAGTAAAATATCAATGAAGCTTCACACAAAAAACAAACATTTTGTGTGAACGAAGTTTGATTTTATAAAATAATCTCAAAAAAGTGTCACGTTTGCAACTGGCAGAATTATTATGAAGTTACAGGTGGCAATGAGAGGTATAACGCTACCAAAGTATGAAACTTTTAGATTTGAAATTTGAAAATTTGAAACAAAAAACAAAATTCAAATTTGAAATTGTTTCTAAAATTTCTAGACGGCTACACATTGAAAACACGGGTATTTTGGATTCAGACATTTAAATTTTTCGAATTCACATTTGATTAACATTTTTTGTATGAGAAGACAGATTTCGGAGTCTGGCTTTCTTGAGACACGTCTTGTGTAAAATATAACGTAAAGTGCTAAAAAACAGAAGAGCGTACTCTCGAAGAGCGTACGTATATAAACATTCGACGATCATATTTCTGTAGAGAATTGTTAAATACATTGACTTGCAATCTGGAATTTGGAGGAAAATTTGAACTCCTTTGACAGAATTTTGAGAAGTGGATTGACTAGTGCTAACAGCCGTGGAATCAGATACAGGTTGCCCAGCTATAATATTTAAGGAGTCTAGCGATTTGTTTGCAATATAATTTAATACCGAGTGGAGCTGGTATATATACTTTGTGTTTTCCAGGACAAAGATATCAATAAAATTTGAAACTATATATGCTTAGATTGTTCAAAGGTCATGTCAGCACCAAAGGAGTAATTCTAGTAGCGTGCGTATTCCTGGTAATAGTGGACTTTCAAGGTTAAATATGAAAAAAATAGTACATTATTCAATTTAAAAATGAAGGCGGGATAAAAAATTGTCAGAAATTTTATTGGGTGCAGCAAAGAACCTATAAATTTGAAAATTTAATGCAATGAACATCGTAATTTTCTAGCTGATGGTCGTATAAACACAATAATTACCGAGTAATTTGAAAATTTGTGGATGCCAATAAATTACACAGATACAGCAAATCAACTGGTGCAATCAACACCAATTAATTTCAGTTTTTCGGAGACTGATTTTAGGCTCCCGCTTCATCCCAGTTCCCAGTACAAGGTGGATCATCTATTAAATTTTATGTTTTGAATATACAAGCGGACGCTCCGACGTCTCACGGGATAGCCGGGTTGGTGAGGGAGAGGAAGGTCATCTCGGGAGGAAGGTTGGCTGGATAGAAGCGCTTGGACGTAGGTCCTCCACGGGGTGTGTGCTGAAAAAATTTCACGACATTCCTTATCGTCCACCAAATCTTGTAAGTTTTGGCTCTATTTTTACCAATTCTTGGTAAATGCTAAAACTTTTTGCGCCCCATCGGCGCGGGCGTAGGAGGTACGGAGCTCTAGAAGGTTAGGGGTGCCCTCAGGTAATAGAACAGTGTCTCGAATGTGGTTCGAGGCCTCGACGTGGGTGGCAATCGCACTCTTGAACCGTGCTTCGGCATGCACGGTCTCGAATGTGTGAATTTGATTTGTGTTAATTTTTATATCAAACAGATACTGAAATTTTTTAGTATATATATAAAATAAACATGTTATATACAGTTATTTTTAGATTTCCTGCAATAACTGCACATATATACGCATTTTTTGTTTTATGCTGCGTTTACGTTATAAGTTGCCCGCCATGTGGAAGTTTTGTCCACGTACAGCCTGCGTAACACCGTTAGCGATATAGTGTGCAGAACACCAACACTGTATTCTAAACAGTGTTATACGGTGTTTCAGAAACCATCAGTACTTATGTATGGTGTTGTGGACACCATAGACTTCTGGTAGCGGTGAAGAAAGTCCTTTGGCACGATGCCTTGTTGTTTTCCCGTTGTAGGGAACTTAAACAATGCAAGCTTTGTCCATGCACTTCCTACGCAAAGCTTTAAACGGAATGGTTTATGGGATGCAGTTAATTAACGTAAATATTTTCAAATTTAACTTAGCTAATTTTCCCGCGTTCTTTAAACAATTGCTCAATTATAGGGTGTCGAGGACACCATAGTGTAATGTACACGGTGTCCGCGACACTATTACTTGTACTGAATAGTATAGCCTTCCGACTACCATGCACTATGATATGGTCGTCATCACGCAGTGACAAATCTTCCACATGGCGGGCTTTTTATAGCGTAAACGCCGCATAGCAAGAAAGAATTATACAAATTATAATCGTGTGTGAATGATTATTCATTTCACTTACTACCGATAATGGATTAACTATCGTTGCAGCATGTGCGGCGTGATGTGGAAGTGCCGTTGCGGCCTGAGGTGACGCTAATTGACTCATGAGCAGATTTTTGAGTGCCAAATTGTTTTTTCCGTTTATCAACAATTGATCCTTCAAATGTTGTGGTGGATGTAGATATTTGCATTTTGGATTTTCCCGCTGGCAACGACCCTTAAAACAACAGCATCGGAAGAAATAGAATCGAGAATTAGAAGTTACCACAGAACTCAAATCTGTACAGTCTAGAAAAGTCTATGCATAAATATAGATTAGTTATGGTTTTAAACATACATACACAGATATTTACAAGTACTAAATGTGGCGTAGTGGTTAGAGCGCCGGTCTCACAACCATGAGCTCCGCCTGTTCAAAACTCTATTGCACGCATAATCTTGATGGGTACATAACTAAAGCCTCCTTAAGGGCGCCCGCTTGTAAATAGCTAAGAGATTGCCCGGAAGGTAACAAGTTTCTGTATCCAGGAGCATTGCAAGGTCAAGGCCCAGCGACTCTGCGCATCGTGGGAATCCGTACGTTTTCATAGCTCCTGTCAATCCCTCAACCCCAACGCACGAGTGCGCTAAAACTCATTATTGTTGTGTTACTGTCCGCGTAGCTGATATCAATTACAGATTTTACCCTACCTATCTACCCTATTCTCTATTTTACAGTCGCTCAACCGTATATTTTATTTTTACATTCTTATATGTATTCTTTGAAAACTTAACATTCACCATATCAATTATCTGTTACTAAAATTGCAAAAAAATACCTATATTTTCTAAAACTTTCTCATGTTTTTCTCTTCTTTATAGAAAAAAATTGAGTATTTTATAAATTCCCTACACCGAAATTGCTCCACCTCCTACTGTTCTTTTAGATTCAGTACATTTCGCATTTTCAATCCATGACTAACAAACAAACGATTGATCACTGATTGACTTTGTTCATTGACCGCAAACAAGGTTACTCGTTCTAGTACAGCCACTATATTTAATATATATATTATATATATATATATACATACATATATATATATATATATATATATATATATATATATAATATATATATATATATATATTATATTTATATATATAATATATTTAAATATATATTATATATTTTATATATGTACCATATATATTGTATAATATGTATATATAATTTATATATATAATATATAATTCATATATTTAAATGTGTAACATTTTCAGAACCAAAACATATCTTTTTCCAAGTTTAAATTGCATGAGCTTTTGCTGGTATTTGTTTATGTTTATTGTATATTATACTTAGGCAAAATACATATGTTTTATATTACATTATAAATGTATATAGTTTTTATTTTTGAATATTACATTATAAAGTTACAAGGTGTATATTTTATATGATATATATATATATAAACTAAATTATATGCATATTTGAATTTGACCCATGTGTCAATTGTATACATTATGTACATATTATTTTTAAACATATATAATTAAATAAATTTTATATATAACAAGTCCGTGGGATAAAATATCCTCACAATTAAGTGAGAGAGAAATGTATTTCAAACTTCAGACCTCGTGGAAGCATGACTGAAAGCCATTCCAACAAAAATGTTTAAAAAAATATTTGACAATCATTTATGATACGGTTAAAAGTGTTTCAAACATCAGACCTCGTGGATGTATGACTGAAAGCCGTTCCTATAAAAAATCTTTAATAAAAATATTTGACAATCATTTGCGATACGGTTAAAAGCGATTCAAACTTCGGACCTCGTGGATATAAGACTGAAAACCATTCCTACAAAAAATCTTTAATAAAAATATTTGACAATCATTTGCGATACGGTTAAAAGCGATTCAAACTTCGGACCTCGTGGATATAAGACTGAAAACCATTCCTACAAAAAATCTTTAATAAAAATATTTGACAATCATTTGCGATACGGTTAAAAGCGATTCAAACTTCGGACCTCGTGGATATAAGACTGAAAACCATTCCTACAAAAAATCTTTAATAAAAATATTTGACAATCATTTGCGAGACGGTTAAAAGCGATTCAAACTTCGGACCTCGTGGATATAAGACTGAAAACCATTCCTACAAAAAATCTTTAATAAAAATATTTGACAATCATTTGCGATACGGTTAAAAGCGATTCAAACTTCGGACCTCGTGGATATAAGACTGAAAACCATTCCTACAAAAAATCTTTAATAAAAATATTTGACAATCATTTGCGAGACGGTTAAAAGCGATTCAAACTTCGGACCTCGTGGATATAAGACTGAAAACAATTCCTACAAAAAATCTTTAATAAAAATATTTGACAATCATTTGCGATACGGTTAAAAGCGATTCAAACTTCGGACCTCGTGCATATAAGACTGAAAACCATTCCTACAAAAAATCTTTAATAAAAATATTTGACAATCATTTGCGAGACGGTTAAAAGCGATTCAAACTTCGGACCTCGGGGATATAAGACTGAAAACCATCCCTACAAAAAATCTTTAATAAAAATATTTGACAATCATTTGCGATACGGTTAAAAGCGATTCAAACTTCGGACCTCGTGGATATAAGACTGAAAACCATTCCTACAAAAAATCTTTAATAAAAATATTTGACAATCATTTGCGAGACGGTTAAAAGCGGTTCAAACTTCGGACCTCGTGGATATATGACTGAAAGCCATTCCAACAAAAAATCTTTAATAAAAAATTATTTGACAATCATTTGCGAGACGGTTAAATGCGGTTCAAACTTCGGACCTCGTGGATATATGACTGAAAGCCATTCCAACAAAAAATTTTTAATAAAAAATTATTTGACAATCATTTGTGATACGGTTAGAAGTGTTTCAAACTTCGGACTTCGTGGAAGTATGACTGAAAGCCATTCCAACAAAAACGGTTAAAAATTATTTGACAATCATTTGTGATACGGTTAAAAGTGTTTCAAACTTCGGACCTGGTGGATGTACGACTGAAAGCCATTCATACAAAAAATCTTGAATAAATATTTGAAAATCAATTGAAATACGGTTAAATGTGTTTCAAATTTCGGACCTCGTGGATATATAACTGAAAGCTATTCCAACAAAAATATTTAAAAATTATGTGACAATCATTTGTGGTACGGTTAAAAGCGTTTCAAACTTCGGTCCTCGTGCATGTATAACTGAAAGCATGGGCGTATCTAGGAAAAAGTTTCGGGGGGGAATGGTCTGGCTCAGGCCTATATCTTATTTCGCTTCATTTCTCTCGGCCGGTGTGTTTTTGTCCCACAGGGCCGAATTTTAGATTTTTAAAGTTAAAAAAGCAATTTCCGACAGGAAAAGTGCAGTCCAGCTGAGGAAATTTTTTACTAGACCATTGATAATTTTTAAGGTCAAAAAATTTCGGAGGGGATTCCTCCTTCCTACCTGGCTACTCCCCTGACTGAAAGTCATTCCAACAAAGAATCTTTAATAAAAACAAAATTTAGCAATCATATGCGATACAGTAGAAACTTATAATCACTTGAAAAGTGGTTTTCACCGTTTTTGTTTGACTTTTAATGTTTAATGATTGAAAAATGTATTAAATTCTGAAATTCATCAAAAGTTATCATTACCTAGGTATACAATTTTAATCAGTAAATGTTTGCGGTATACTTTCTACAACCGCAACAAATGAACTAGCAATAAATATAACACACCAACAACAAAAATTGTAATATAGTCTATATAGTGAAAGCCGTGCATACAAATGTCTGAATGCACAGTGAGCTATATAACAAGTGAGTTGTAGCATAGGCAGCAGTGCGTTCAAAGATTTGTACGCACGGTAACTCGTTCAAACTCGTGCTATCGCACTCGTCTGAACTCGTCACAACCGTGCGTACAAATCTTTGAACGCACTGCTGCCTATGCTACAACTATTATTATACCATCGTTTATATAGCAAAAGTCGTGCATACAAATATCTGAGACTGAAATCACGACAGTTTGTGTTACAAAATATTTGTCTCATACATAGGTAGCAGTGCGATTAAACATTTTTACGTACGGTAACTCGGTCAAACCCGTGCTGCCGCACTCGTTTGAACTCGTTACAACCGTGCGTACAACCTTTGAACGCATGGCTGGCTATCCTACAACTATTACTTGTAAATCAGCTCATATTTAAAGCCATTCGTTAAATTGTCCGAAATCACCGTTGTTTACATTTAGTTATATTACAAGTCAGTGATAACAAACCCATCCGTGCTCTCAAAGATTTGCTCGCACGTTTGTCCCGCTCGTTTGCCCTCGTACGAACTCCGTGCTATCACACTCGTTTGAACTCGTCACAACCGTGCGTACAAAAACCTTTGATCGATCACACGTTAGTTTTTTGTGTGTTAAAACTATTACCAATACCAAATAACTTACGTACCTTAATACTATCGTAGCATGCAGTTACACGACCATTTTGAACTTCAACATGCGGCGGTGGATGACTAAATTTGCATTCATTTTCAGTTCTCGAGCACTGACCACGTTGATACTCACGGCATACTTCAAGTTGAAGCCATCGAGAATCTTTGACGTTAATTAGATGATTGACCATTGTTGACCAATAGCGATGAAGAGTACTAGGAGCAATTAATAAAGATAAGATTTTCTTCTTCTAAGTTAGAGCTTTCAGCCTGGAATATCGCTCGTTCAAATATCGACGTCTGGTGGTGAAATCAAAGAACCTCTCTTGGATACTTAGAAATTCTTTTTCTTTTTTCGGATTGTCAAATATCCAAAAGAAAACACAAGCCGCGGTGTATGTAAGATGATATCTTTTTGTTAACTAATTCAACGAACTTTCCAAAACTTTAGTCACCCTTTTTAGATGATATGGCGCGAACTAAGCTTACTGCTGATCAGGACAAGTCCATACCATAAATTGTTTCTCGATAAAATAATTTCAGTCATACTTTTTTATTTATTAGTATACAATTTTGTGTTCCAAAAGCTATTACAATTGATAATATTATTCTATAAAATTATAGAAAATTTATTCTTTAAAATTTTAGATAGTTATTAATGTTTAAAATATTTTATTTGATTATATAAATGTGTAGTTTTCTTTTATTGTTCAATAAGTTAGTTATTTTCAAGATAACAGATATCCAAATTTGGCAAAATCTTAATCGAAAATGCCACCAAATACGTTGGGGTTGCAATATATGATGCAGACGGCTTACTGAGCAAATTCAAAGTGCAAACTATGCAGTGAACGGATAACGATTGTGTAGTTTAAATAATATCCAGCGATATTTGACGATGAAAATGTTCCCAAACGTGCAATAAAATACCAGTGAGCGTGTGATCGGCGCTGTCGGTTGAACTGCTTGTAGAATGCTAGGTATATTCCAAAAATTGCGGATATCTAGCACCTCTTCTACTGTGAAATATGACGTTTGACGTCAACCAGAACAGATGGTTAAGAGATAGGACAGTACAGCAAGTTTGCTACAAAAAACACCAGAAAACACAGATAGCGTTGCTAAATGAGTAAAATTAGACTTCAGAGCTGTGATCCGTAAAATGAGTGTTGCGGACGTTGATAGACGGCGACCACTTATTGAAGAAAAAACGATGATCCATCCAAACACAAAGCAACTACAAATGATGCTTATACGTTGGGCAAATGGTTGTAAGTCCGAGGATTTCAAGCCAGATTGATCCTTCAAATGGGTTCTGGGCAAAGCGATAAACACACACAGACAGAACGAGTGAAACGGAGAAAGCACAACGCAGCGTAACAGCTAAATAATTTTTAATTATGATCTTTATATTAGCCAAAGTTATAATTATTTTACTATTATATAATATTAATTAATTAATTAATAAATTATTTCATTAAGTATAATTTTTTTCTGTATTTCTAAATTCAACGAGCGAATTGAAATGAGTATAAGGAGTAGCTGCTGTATTAAGAATTATTATTAATGAATAAAAGGCGCGCGCGAATAATTATATAAAAATACTGTACAAAGCAGGCAAATTATAAATTAAAATAATCTATAAAAATAATATAGATATAATTATAATAATTAATATAAACATATATATACATACTGTGCTATAAACCTGAAGATGAATCCTATTTTGTAATACTCGATGTAGAATCCAGGAGCATAAACGGGGAGCTAGGGGCCTAGGCTTCCAGCAATCCATGGTTCTGGGTAATAGAAATTCAAGGTACTCTACAGACCGCGACGTTTACTAATTACTATACCCCTCCCAAACGTTGCTTCTAACTAAAAGCCCCCCAAACGCCATCTGGCTACGCCAATAGTGGAGTCGAGATGCGTTTTTATGGAACTAATTGGAGATATGATTTAGTTTAAATTATTAGCCCGGAATTAGCGATTTTCACCCGGCCAATGACAGGTCAGTAACGTTTATTAGCTTTGAATAAAGATTGTTCTCTGTTAGCGAATCGAATTTAACGCGACCTTGACGTCATAAACGAATCAGTCCTACAACAGTTTTTTAACTACCGTTCAACTGCTTCACTTCAAATCCAACAAAATTCAATTCACAAACAATTTTATAAATATCCATAATTGATGGAACTCCTTCCAGCTCATTTTCAACATTCAGTGGAAGCTGTGTACGCCAAACTGCACTGAGCGTAAAACATGTGTCCACAAATGTTTCATCATTTGAGGTTTTAATAATCAAATTATTGTTACCAAATCTGTCTCAAAACAAATAACGTCATTTGTTGACACCAAATATTGTCTATATATAGTTGTCATGTCAAAATTGCCTTAAAATTTAGCCCAGGACAGTTGAGTATCCTTTGGTAATCTCAGTAATAAGAAAATTTTTGCAAAATTGGGCGTTTATGTACAAAATTCTCGATAATACACCATGTCTACATTATATCAACGAGTTTAGGAAAAAATAAGATAACTCATAATAGCATATGGCCCCGTTTTGGCTATGTGCAACCCAAAGATTTGACGTTATATCCCAGTATTAGTCCAATTATCGCGTGTAGTTGGGAATTGGCTGACGAAAAACCAACTATTACACAGTATATATTTAGAGAACTCATTTAAAACACCAGTATTATTTAAATAGCGCTACATGAATTCTGGCTATTTTCAAAAAGTGATTACCTAAAATTTTCCTTAAAATGTAAAATCTATGACACCGCAATTTTTGTTATGACTCTGGGCGTCTTTTTGTTGAAAGAAATGTGTCACAGCTGCACCATACAGCTTCAACAGCTATTATTGATGATAATTCATCAGCGGTACTGTTATTTCATATACTAACAGTATATAAATGTATGATAAATCCCAAATAGTACCAATCAATCTGTTAAACCAGGAGTTGAGAATATATATCAAAATAGCATTACAATGTCAATGGTCAGACGTGACACAATGCACAGTCTAACAAAACTTAAAACAATGCCGTCATTAGACGATTGTGACATAAATACTAAAAGCCAAAACACACCGTATCGGGCTTGAACTGGTGGACACAAACGGTTGCATTACACCTCTAAACCATTCGGCTATTGCTCATTTATTCAGTAAGAATTTTATATAATGTATTACGTTACAGCTTGTTTACAGTCAATAAAATTAAGCATACAATTTGGAAGTTTAAAATGTTCATTATGGACATTATGTAAGACAAACCGACATTCCGATGAGCGAACATAACCAAGAATCCTAGTAACTGATTACTTATGCATATGCCTGATTTATAATTTGAGTTAAAAACCGGGTCTTAGTGATAACCTTTAATTCATTTAGTATTACAGTCGTTACGTAACAATTTGTTTGCACTAAATTATTTAATTCAAAATTGACTCGAATGAGTTGAATACTTTGTTATACAATGGCACTAATCGTAACATTTAGTTAAATTTATGTTATTAGTATAAATCCATTTAGATCCAGTTTCAATAGACATTATTTAAAAAATCAAAATTAATAAAAAAATTCCGAGAGAGGCAATTGATCTCCACACATACATGTTCAAAAACAAGAGCAAACCATTATGCCACAATTTCTTCAGTTTGCGTCAAGATGTATCGTTAGTAAGTTCTGCATATAAATTATGCAGATTATGTAAACTGTTTTAAACCAGTTTCTAGTGAGCCTGTAGTAAAAATAAGGCGCGTTCACACGCTCAAACTTTTTGCTCAAATTTTGAGTTAAAAATTTGAGCTCAAAATTTGATCAAATTTTGACGGTAATTTTTAACGAAAAATTGTGATATTACAAAATTTGAGAACAAAATTTGAGCTCAAACTTTTTCAAGTAATGAATCTTGTCGATGATTGGCTACAGGAATATCCTGGAAAATTTTGAACAGTGTTCACACATTCAAACTTACCAAAAATGCAAAAAGATGCTTTCAAACTTTGATCACATTTTGATCAAAAAGTTTGAGCATGTAAACACGCCTTAATTTCAGCATCCCAAAATTTGTACATTTTACACGGTTTTAGTTTAGTTTAGAGAGCTAAGATTTTACATAATTAACTTCGGTCGCAGTTAAAATTGGTATTGTTCTATAATTGTTCACTCATATTCGTATTCAATTGTCCTTATGAGAGATTACTTTGTGTATAATGAATGCATTTTATAAAGATCGATAAAAAATTATCACGTCCAACCAGCTATATTTGGCAACCAAATTCACAACACCAAGTAGTGTAGTACAGATTCACCTTGTCTGGCATCGCAGGTCAGTCGCCGTTAAAAAATCAACGGCAAGGTCCGAGGCTAAAAATTTGCACCCATCCCCAAGTGTTTGTAAAACTGTAATAAAACAATGTGTAGTGAGTTTAAGCATTATAACTACGGTTAGGCTAGGTAATCGTAAGAATGAATATGTACACTACACGACAAGAGAAAATCCAAAAACAATGTCACAGCCTTGGTGACTATGACAAAAACATTGCATTTGTTTTCAAAAATTCATGTAGATTCCGGAATAATTTTTCTCACCGGTCCCTTCATGAATTCTTTGGAAACATATTTTCCGGCTCAGAACAATTCAATAACCAAGACTTACAAAGTTAATCTGCACGGGGAAAAATCTAATTTGTGACGTTCGTCCATTGTAAATCCTATTTGATACATTCTGAGATTATGACATTCACTGTGTTGTATTAGATATGTTCTGTGCTGTGTCCTGTTACGCAATCTGTGTCCGTTATTCTTAAATATTTCTGTTATGCTTGATACATTTTTGTATCATGGTTCTTCGGCTTAAGGGGTTGTGTGTAGATGGGTTCTACCTACGGTATTTATCAGTATTTCAAGGCAATCATGGATTTCAAGACATTGTGTTTGAATATGGGACACTGGCTGCTACTAAAATGACTGTATTCCCACCAGATAAATGACTTGTTCTTTGTGCCGTAAACTTTTATAAGCTTATTTGTTGTTAAAACCTAAAAAATAACTTTATATTGAAATTGATGTATCGAATATAAAACAAATTTTATTAATTTTGATAACGTATTAATCCCAGATAAACCGTGTATGACACACCAAGCCAAAGCTTACTATAATAAAAGAAAATCGTTTGCTATTGCTGTTTATTAAGTGTTTGTAAACATTAATAATTACATTTCCACGATGTTTTGTGTCATTTAAAAAACAATGTAATATTCTTATAAATGTATATATATATATACGCTAGACACTACGTCGGCTTCAAGACTATTAAACAACGAAAGGACCCACCCTAAAAAGTGACTAAATCACCGGATACTTACCGGATACATTGGAGAAAGTTCATGAACTGTGAACGATTAAGTAGTCTAACGTATCCAAAGCTGTTAGTAGTATTAGACCATCTTACATCCACTAGCTCGAACTGTTTCAACAGTGCCATTTCTCAATAGTACCATGTACATAAACATCAATCCGTCCAGATATACAAATAGCCGCAACCCAAACCATACGTTCAAAGACTTTGAGTACATATGAATTGCTTTACTGGGCTGTATCTGTGAGCGCGGAGTAAAGCCCCTTACTCAAAACATGTTCTACTTTGACAATTTACTAAACTGGTTAGCCACAAACCTCGGGCCAAGCAGCCTAGTCAAAGTTTTAGCATTTTGGATCATCCGCATAACGTTGGCCCTTTGCTCGATGATGTCGCTATCGTGACGTTATAAATTCGATCCTAGTAACTGACACAAAATATTGTTCTGACAGCTGAATTGACATAATAGAGTTTTAATTTTTTTGACATATATTTTTTCTATTAATTCTATTTGTTTTCTGTCTAAATTTATATTAAATTAAAAAAAATATTATTATATCACTACGATATGTATTAATTAGGGTAATTACAACGTAGTAAAAAGCGAAGATATCAACTGATCCCAACGAAGCATCTAGTATTTCCATATTTACACATTTTCACACATAATACAACGAAAGAAATCAAATATCTGATTTAACAAAATACACATTGTAAAATTTTATTGTTTGAATGAAAAGATCTATTATACATTATGAATCACTTAGAATTATCGTTAAAGTTAGCAACAAATACATATAATTTACATGTATATAACAATATATAACGCTTAGTGTTTACACAACGCATTCATACATGCAATTGTGTAATCTACAAACGCTATTGTATACAAACCTGAGATGATTCTCATAATAACTGTTACAGTTTTTCCAATGTATTGTTAGCAATTTTTATTTACGATTTTGTGAAAATGTCTTATTTCATTGTCCTAAATTATTATTTATATAATGTTTTATAGTTTCTATTTTATTTTTGTATTATAAAATTACTTGTAACTAATTTTATCTGGGTTGTTCGATTTGTGTGAATGTGAATCATTGGTAGCGATATTATATAGCCGGTATAAAGTTAAATATATAAATGAATAAATAATCACAGGTATCATATTATCTATGTGGGGCGCAGCACGCTATTCTGAAATGGGGCGCGCACAAAAGTACTCAAAATACTTTTTGTGAAACTTAAAAGAATTTTCTTTGAATTTTGCACCACCAGATATTTGTTTTAAAATTCAAAGAAATATTCCTTGAAATTTCAAATATATGTAATTCTTTGAAATTTCAAGCAATGTTTCATGAAATTTTAAAATAATATCTGGTGGTGCAAAATTCAAAGAAATTTCTTTTAAATTTCACAGAAACCTATTTTCAGTGGTGCTAGGGCAGCAACTGGCGTTCCTTTGGTCGAAAATTGAACGAGTCACTTGCTTTGGCCCTGATGTCATTGATCTAACTATAGTCATAACTATTATCATGTCACTGATCCATTTACAGTCATACAGGGGCAGAACTCTATTCTGAAATGGGGCGTACTCAAAAGTAGAGGGCAACAGGGCACAAGCTAGCCTTCTTTTGGTCCAAAATTAGACGGATCGCGGCCCGCCGCTCTTGCTTTGCTCCTGATCTCACTAATCCAATTATGGTCATAGCTATTATCATGTCACTGATCCTTTTATAGCCAACGCCATTATTAACAACTTGTTGAATTTTACATAACAGTATGGCACTCTTCCGCTTAAGCATATCTCATCAAGCCTAAACGTATACAAAGTGTGTTTCATCCTATTAGCCCTGCATTACATGGGGTGACACACTTTACCTGTTACCTTCATTTCTTGGTGGGGACGGGGGCCAGATATATGTCCCCTCCTGCATTTTATGAAGAAGTCATAAAGCCCCATCGGTGTCTCATGGGACCCACGAAATGTAGATCTATTATATATAACGAATTTTCGATTAAAATATCAAATGTTAACACGTTCTATGATTCCTCGTCTTTCGTGCTCCTAGGTAGCAAATACAACGTAAAGAATATTATATAATAATGTAAAATAGCGTTGTATATGGCGTAAAATTTACACACTTTTGCTGTTGTAATTGGTAAGTGGGTACTTGAATAAAGCATATATACACATATAAACATATATGAATAAATATACTATAAACCATCTATATATACATAAATGATAAAAATATCAATCTAAAGCGAAATTGGTGTGCAATAAAGTCAGGGACTTTGTCACAGAGAGTCAGGTCACTGTGGAGCCGTATACCCACAAGTTTTGGATGGTGACCCCCATCAAATTCACAAATGCCTACAATATTTTCAATTGTACTCATTAGATCATTATTATGCTAACTCTCCCACAACGAGTGCATACCTTCCTCCCAGCTGAAATTTTCTGATGGCGCACCTAGATCCAATTAAAGCGATTTTTTATACCCAATTGAAAATTTTATCACAGCACAAAATCATTGTTCTACATTTATATATATATATATATGTATTATAATTATTTATCTATGCTTTAAATGGTTTTGGGTAATAGAATTGGTCGGATTAAAAATAAAACTTCATTGAAGTACTTAAGTTTGAGAATTTATTGTTGAGCAAAATTTTAACACAAAAAACCTAAATATGAAAACTCTAGAAATTCAATTTGAAGCCACAAAGTTGTCAAAAGCAACAATTTTTATGTAACAGTACAAGTTGTACAATGTCTGTAATTTTCGGACGATGTAAACGGTTGAATATTTGGCTCTGGAAAATTATTTTTGCGGTTTTGTGGATATCCGAATATCGGGACCACTCAATAATTGAAAAATATAAATAACAAAAACCAAAAAATAAAGTATCTCGTGTGGAGTACATTTGGTACAGATAACCCAACATTGCCTTCTCAACCTCCACTGTTATGGCTTCAACTTACCAGTCCGATGTCCACTGTTATGGGTTCACTTTACCATTCCAACGTCCACTCCTATGGCTTCACCTTACCATTCCGATGTCCACTCTTATAGTTTCACCTTACCATTCCGATGTCCACTGTTATAGCTTCACCTTACCAATCCGATGTGCACTGTTATGGCTTCACCTTACCATTCCGATGTCCACTGTTACGGCTTCACCTTACCATTCCAACGTCCACTCCTATGGCTTCACCTTACCATTCCGACGTCCACTCTTATAGTTTCGCCTTACCATTCCGATGTCCACTGTTATAGCTTCACCTTACCAATCCGATGTGCACTGTTATGACTTCACCTTACCATTCCGATGTCCACTGTTATGGTTTCACCTTACCATTCCGATGTCCACTGTTATAGCTTCACCTTACCAATCCGATGTGCACTGTTATGGCTTCACCTTACCATTCCGATGTCCACTGTTATGGTTTCACCTTACCATTCCGATGTCCACTGTTATGGCTTCCCCTTACCATTCCGATGTCTACTGTTATGGCTTCACCTTACTATTCCGATGTCCACTGTTATAGCTTCACCTTACCATTCCGATGTCCACTGTTATGGCTTCACCTTACCATTCCGATGTCCACTGTTATGGCCTCACCTTACTATTCCGATGTCCACTGTTATGGCTTCACCTTACCATACCGATGTCCACTGTTATGGCTTCCCCTTACCATTCCGATGTCTACTGTTATGGCTTCACCTTACCATTCCGATGTCTACTGTTATAACTTCACCTTACCATTTCGACGTCCACTCTTATGGCTTCACCTTACCATTCCGATGTCCACTGTTATGGCCTCACCTTACTATTCCGATGTCCACTGTTATAGCTTCGCCTTACCATTCCGATGTCTACTGTTATAGCTTCACCTTACCATTTCGACGTCCACTGTTATGGGTTCACTTTACCATTCCAACGTCCACTCCTATGGATTCACCTTACCATTCCGATGTCCACTCTTATAGTTTCACCTTACCGTTCCGATGTCCACTGTTATAGCTTCACCTTACCAATCCGATGTGCACTGTTATGGCTTCACCTTAACATTCCGATGTCCACTGTTATGGTTTCACCTTACCATTCCGATGTCCACTGTTATGGCTTCACCTTACCATTCCGATGTCCACTGTTATGGCTTCCCCTTACCATTCCGATGTCTACTGTTATGGCTTCACCTTACCATTCCGATGTCTACTGTTATAGCTTCACCATACCATTTCGACGTCCACTCTTATGGCTTCACCTTACCATTCCGATGTCCACTGTTATGGCCTCACCTTACTATTCCGATGTCCACTGTTATAGCTTCACCTTACAATTGCGATGTCCACTGTTATGGCCTCACCTTACTATTCCGATGTCCACTGTTATGGCTTCACCTTACCATTTCGACGTCCACTGTTATGGCTTCACCTTATTTTCTGACATCCAATTCTATGGCTTTACATTACCTTCCACACCTCCACTCTTATGGCTTCAACTTATTTTTCCGACCTCCAGTCTATGCATGGAGCGAGGTCCGAAGTCCAGGGCGGCGGGAGGTAAACATGTCGCCAGGGCATGGTCGTTAGTGCTGGGTATGCGGCGCCGTCAGGGGGAGGGGGAGTGTTGGACTGCCTGTTCCAAAGAGGAGAGTAACCGAGGCGTGGAAGGGTTGGTAACAGAGGCGAGGAGGGGGATAGGAGCATCAGGGGACGGTAAACACCTAACTCCTATGAAAATTTATGTTCCATTCCTATGGCTTCATATTACCTATCCGCCGTCTACACCTATGGCTTCACCTTACCTTACCCATCTCCAAATTTATGTCTTTACCTTAAAACTTCCCGACCTGAACTCCTGTGGATTTATCTTACGTTCCTGACCCACGCTTCGCTGGGGTTTGCCCCAATTATAATGCGTAAGCAGATATTCAGATCTAAATCAAGGAAACAAGGTGTTGCTTCTACGGCAGGCAACCATGATCATTAGCATGTATATCAACTTTAAATTTAATAAAATATGCCTTTACCCTAAAAATTTTTAACCAAAACACAAAAAATAAACGTTCTATATATAATAATTTTTAGACATTTTATAAATATGTATAAAAACATAAAAATGACTTTTACAAAGAAGAAACGCGACATACTTAGAGAGATCGCATCGGATCGGAAAATGTCAGATTCCCTCGAGCAATCAAGACAATAACCCGACTCAATTGTAACCCGACCAGATAACCAGCTATCTAAAATTGGAAAAATGGCTTGTAACTACGCTATGTGTGGTATAACTGCAAGAGTTCTATCCGATACTGATATTGGTTAATGTTTACAGACGTTACTACATGAGAGTATCTGTCCTTACGATACGATACGTAGATTAGGATATATCCAGAGAGTGGCTGCGTAGGCCTATTTAGGCTAACTCCATTGCACATCTTAGCAGTGAGATATCTTAGAGATAATCTACTGTGATCAAGAACCTACGAATCGCCTTAATAGGTCATTTGGAAGCAACTAGGTTTCGGTATTGCGATCCTCTAAGAAAATTACTTTTCTAATACCGCAGAAGCCCTTACGTCTAAGCAGGAAGCCTTCCCTCGACTGTGACTCTAGGTCGTAATTCGTACTGGTCACACTTCTCATGGGTCTTTTTGGCGCCGTTCGGGTCCAATCGGTTATTACGTCACTGAAATGTCTCGCTCCGATCGTCCGACAGTAAATTTGATTATTGTCATCAAGATTTTAGTTTCAAAATGATCGCAAGGGATACTACACAAAAATATATGAAGATCTATAAATATATCTAATAATCGCTCCATTACAAAACGCGTTATGTATCAGCTTAATACAAGTGAAACATCATGTATCTTTATGGAAAAGATTTTCAGCTCTATACCCAGACAGCCGTTGCCATGGGGCTAGGGGGCACTAAGGAGCTATGCTTCCCCAAAATTCTTATATGATGCCCTCCACTTTACAATGTTAGCAAAATATTTTCAACTTTCAACCGTCAAGTCGCTATGTTGACTTGACCACAACACACAATGCGTGAGTGCTAAAATTTTCTGGTCACGTCCAATGTTTATAGCATTTTAAAAGCCTTTTTGCAAACTACACGCCAATAGTTTTATTTCCACAAAATTTTGCCCAGTCTATTAACAAAAATATCGGGCGGTCAAATAAGCTAAAATGACCTAAATTCAACCAATTCATACGATTCCTCATTTGCCTTACTAACCTAGAGCCCTGCGCTTTCAAGTTTCGTGAATAGTTTTTTTAGAACATTTCGAATCTACTCCACAAAGTTTGTTTAAATATATGAAAACACGTGCCTTAGAATTTCAAATATAAACATAAACACATAAATTAACTGTGTATATATGTACACATGGATACATATTATAGATAGGTCGGTGCATGTATATACGTAGAGTATGCATATATATATATATATATATATATAAGGACATGAACTAACTATGTATACATATGCAATGCATACATATTATATATAAGTCGACATATATATATATTATATTATACATACATATTATAGTTTACATTTAAATGTGTATACATGTGTATATATAAAGTTTACATTTAAATGTGTATACATTTGTATAATTTTCATCAGAACGTAATAGCTTCATTGCACAAACACAAATATATAAGGATTATAATTGAAATATATATAAATATATAATATATTATAGAGCTACATAGAATTGGCTGAAAACTAATATTAAATAATAATCACAAATGCAAATATTTGATTGCAAAATCAAATCAAAAAGCAAAACTGAATCCGCAGAACTGAAGACTGTGACACAAAGGGTCCGCAGGACTGAAGATATTCAGTATTGCTGCAAATTATAAAAATTTAGGTTTAGCGCCAAACACTGGGCCGGTTGCCGGTATATTCTTGGCCACCTTTCAAAACTATGACTTTCAAACTATGATATGAGTTGGCCCAAAACTGTGTTGTGAGTAACGTAAATCTTTATTCCATTGTACGTTCAGACAAGGTTAATAAGACTGAGTTGTTACAGATCAATGTATCACATTGTCTAAAAGTACAATCGAATAAAAATTTAGGTTTAGCGCCAAACACTGGGCCAGTTACCGGTATGTGCTTGGCCCCCGTTCAAACTAAGTTATGAGTTGGCCCAAAACTGTTCTGTGAGTAACGTAAATCTTTATTCCGTTGTACGTTCAGACAAGGTTAATAAGACTGAGTTGTTACAGATCAATGTATCACATTGTCTAAAAGTACAATCGAATAAAAATTTAGGTTTAGCGCGAAACGCTGGGCCGGTTGCCGGTATGTGCTTGGCCACCTTTCAAAACTATGACTTTCAAACTATGATATGAGTTGGCCCAAAACTGTTCTGTGAGTAACCGACCCACCGGTTAGGAGTATTGAATACCGAATTGTATTCGCGTTGATTTTGTGTGCTAAAAATTTAATGCGAAAAAATTGTGATAAACCCATCGAAATGTGAGTGCCCTGCCCCCTGGGGACGGGGTACGTAGGTCCTAATGTCTGCTTTACCGAACCATATATGTTTATTGCTAGACGGGTGCCACAGCAGTATAAATAGTGGCAAAACAAATTTGAAAACTTGAGTTCCAAACAATTTCAGAATTTTATCCTCCACCTGACGACACCCTGATCCTAACCCTGGCGACGATCTCCCACCGTGTCCCAACCCTGAGCTTCGCACCTCGCCCATGGTTTTAATGAATGCTTGCGATTTTGCGCATTTTAAGGAAGACCTGTTTTAGAAATTTCATTTAAGCATTCAGCACTCTGGGCATAATTCTTAGGTTCCACGTATAAGCAAAAGCGTATTGTGGAGCGTTGTAAACTTTTGGATGAATTGAATTGAGTAAAAAACCTACTTTTCAGTGTATATAATTAGGCATATTTCACATAACCCTAAAGCCAAGGGTTAGCCGAACGAATTGTTTAGAATAGTTGGTTTTTCTCTATCATTTATCTTCACTTTGTGCTCTAATTTATGATACCTATATCTACTAAAACAAGAACGCCAAAAAAGTTTATTAAAAACTTCATACTGGTAACCGGAGAGAGTCAATGTAACAAGGTTTGAATCAGACGTTAAGGCTATCATATCGAGCTCGAAGTATAGACAATGGCTCGCTGACTTCCATCCTCGCGGTTAAATAAACGTTTAATTTGTATATCTTTAGAAAATAAACGCTTACGATTAGTTGAAAAAACAGAAATGCGACCAGAAAGAAAAGGCTCCGTTTACATCCTGGTTATTGGCGTAAGCATTAAAAGTAAGAAGTGGAATAAATATTTATCCACCGTGATCGAGATTAGAGCTAAATCGATTAAATTATAACCTATAACCTAGCTGCAAACGATAATAGCAAAAAACGGGCTGATATTAATTAGCCTGAAACATTGTATTGTTGGACCCATACTCTAGAACAGGCGGAGATATATCCATAATATTGTAGCTGAGGCGAGCAGGTTTAAACGCACCAAATAAAAAAAATTTAGCCAAATACCTCCGTCTGTTTCACGATTTTCACGAATATAATTGCACGAATTGCATATCATACAACGTAAATATTGTAAACACTAGCTATGTGATTTATTATTGATAATTTGAATTAAATTATCGAAATTATATTTTTTGGTTTTGAACATTTTATGGTGTATCTTATTCAATAGTGTATATACGTATCACAATCTATGATTCGTACGCGACGGCATCTATTACCTATAACGTAGCAAAGTAAACAAAAAACTCAGCAAGGTGCTCAGAATTCTAAGCATGCGTTTTTCCAAATTAACTCTGCTATAAGCTCTTCTATTACCGAAGAAATCACCTAACGCTAAAACTAAATATATTTATATATAACTGATGTTCATAAAGTAGAATGACATATCTTAATAAAGAATTTTAGGTGAGTTCAGGAATTCTAAGCATTCGTTTTTCCAAATGAACCTCTTCCAAACAAATCACCTAACCCTAAAGCTAAATATATTTATATATAACTGATGTTCATAAAGTAGAATGAAATATCTTAATAAAGAATTTTAGGTGAGTTTTAGCCGTAGATATTAGCACTGCATGCAGTTTATATTTTGTTCGTATTTCTTGCTTTTAAGCCCTAAAAGCTCAATTATACATCGCAAGTAAAAACACACATAAAGATGTCCGAAAAAGCTTACCACTACTAATACGAAAATTAACCAAGTAAGACTACATACAAC
>JASANE010028731.1:0-64113 GCA_030248225.1 Trileptium ribeirensis | reverse complement strand
GCTCGCACAGTTTCAAAAAATACAGTTCATTGGGAAGAAGTCAATCCCTGTTGCACAAATGTTACTTTACTTCAATGTAGACTGATTTACAAAGCTTACAAACGCACTGGATAGTGCCTGACGCAACTTATATTAGCCAAGCTTATAGCTAAGTACTTCTAAATCCATAATCTGTTACCGAGTTGGATCGATGTAGTTCTAACATACCCAGCAGAGTTCTGAATGTGTAAAATAGTTTTTGCAAACATCGAGCTAGCTTTGTTTTGCTAACAAACTCCTGCAGGGTTAAGACGAAAAATTCCTATTGAAATGTCCTACTTCCGTTTCACACGGTAATTTGCTGGGTTAATCTTTTCTTTTGTTTGGTTGTATTGGAACATATATTTGGACCACAGATGAATAAAAAATATGAAAAATTTCAAACATAAATTTTTAAACCAGAATTCCGGTTCCGGTATGGTTTTTGCCTTTTGCTGGAACCGCAATCGGAATACGATTTTCGCCGGATTCTAATTCCGGTTACTCCATGCTGCGCTCTTATAGTCTTCACCTGTTGCGCTTAACGTCTTCATTGACTCAATGCCCTTTTGGTGTTAGGATATATCGGGTGGCCTGCCACTGACGTCGGAGAGGCTTGGAATTTGTAAATCATAGAGCTGAGAGGTCTGTGCACGGAGGATCAAAATATTTGCAAAATAATAAGAGTTTCAAGCTTTCATAGGTTGCAGTTTACGTGGCATCATTCCGATGTCTACTGACCTCGCTGACGGCACTAACTGTTCCAAAAGTTTGTTTAAGGATTAAGAAAAGGTTTCCAAGGTCACCGTTTTGTGGCACTCTTCATTATATCCGCCTTCTCATTCCACTGTATTTCTTATCGGCTGACAGGATGCTGGTGATATGGGTTGGTAAATATTTCGACGTTGGGCGTGTCTAGCGAAATTTTGACTCAGGTCAACCAGACCGATGGTATCATTTAAGACCCAGTTTTTGTAGGATGTCGTGTGTAACCCAGAACACTATCTGCTGCTGCACTCATATCACTTATACCGTCTCACGCTTCATCCAAAGACCGGTCCGGCTGGGTAGACAGACAGCGGGTAACTTCGGCCATAAATGTGAATGTGTGTGTGGATGTCTTAGGTTTTCTACAGCGATATGGGTTTGCAATCTAGTTATGTGGATGAATAGCCAGAGACGAAACCCTAAGAGGATAATTACATGGTCATACTCAGGCATGTACACAAATACTATATGCCGCCATTGACAAAATTTTTCCAACGTTGATGTCCACATATAAAATCGATCTTGTGTTGTTGATCCGTCATTTGATGACCAAGGTTACAGCAAGCTATACGGGCATTATTGGTCTTATTTGGTGCAGAAATTATTTTTCTATATAGCGGAAATAGTGCACTGCTACCATTTACACTACAGGGTTGGGTTAAATCGGTTTTTGAATGTACCCATTGAACCCAAATACAACATAAACGACCGCACAAATTATGTGGATGGTATAAATCATATTTTGTAGAATTTAATCACTACATAAGTGCATACGGTATGCTAATACGTTTATAGTACACAGCCTGAGCGTATAGCCTTTCGTCAGAAATCAAGTAAAATAAAATGTTTATTCATCTGCTACATTCGACGTCTAGCAAAGTGCAATGGTGTTTACTTCCTAAATAAGATCCTTTAATGCTCTTCGCAAGTATGCTATATAATAGACATACAAATATAATTTGCGTTAACACCTATAATGGAAATTACAACAACGAAAAATTAATATTAAATTTTTTGGACATTCTGAATAAAATAATCTCTTGACTAGCTATATAATTAACGGTGCAGTACACAAAATATAAAATATTACATTTTGAAAAGAAATCTAAAAACCCTATAAATATTCATTGGGGTGATGTTTCAATACTCTGTGTTCCTGTGATTAAGTTTTTCGGTCATACAGATTATTTTACTGAATAGTGAATAGCTCCTGTGAATAATTTGGGTCAATGGATCGTTTTACAAGATTTCTTAAAGTGTTAAACAGGCTGCAGGTAAAGCTATGTCTAATCCCTACCGGCTGTTGCACTGACTGACGTCAATTAAAAATGAAATATGAATACGCTTACTGGGAAAGTTAAATATCACCTTCCCGTGCATTTATGACCTGTACTAAGAGTCAGGGGCGCGTGAACAAGGGGATGCAAGGTGGCTGCCGGCCCCCACAGATTTTTTTACCGTTTTCGCTCCCTGAATTCGGCTCAGGTTTTCAAAAAACGACTTATCTGAGCAAATTATGCAACCATTTAATTCATTCAGCCAGTCATTCATTCATGTAGTCATTCGCCAGCACAAGTAGCTTTGAATTGCGTTACAATCGTTAGAAAAACAACAGCCTAGCGCGGCGGTTCGAGTGTCAATCCTATACTTAGAACAACTTTCACTTGGGAAACATTTCTCAGCAGTGCCTTAGTGAAATAATCAAATAATCGGTCCCAATGTCCAACATATTTAAATATTTAGCAGATATGAACGAGGTTTCTGTCTTTCCATAATTTTAGTTACTGGAAACGTCGACAAATCTTTATGATTGGTAATAATCATAATTGGACACTGGTGTTCTCAGAGCTATAGCTTAGGTTCTGATATAAGACATACACTAAACCTAAGCTTAAGTCAGGGGCTGCCACACTCCGAACTCCCCGGTCTAAGCTCTTCCTTTTTCTAAACCGATATACTATATTGTCTTGAGCCGCAGGTGCTTCGGGGGCGGAAGGAGGGAGGTCACCAGGAAGGATAAATTTATGAAATTTGTTTTTACTCAAAACTTCTCTTAGCCCTTTAGTTCCTATGCTTAACCCTGACATATATACATGTTAGCACCTGCATTGCAACGCGGTGAACTAACCGACATTGTCATGCAGCGTGCGTTCCCTCTTGCGTTGTTCGCTCGTTTTGTGAGCTTGAAAAATCTACAACCTCCCCATCGGAAATGACTAAACGCATAAACTGTTCATGCTGGGTATCTAGATAACGAAACCATCCTATTCAGCATACCCATAAAATTTTAGATTCCTTTAGTCCTTAAATTGACCATTTGTCAGCACGTACATTGTAAAGTGATGCACCAACCGAGTTTGCAGTGGAGCGTGCGTTTGTGCTTGTGTTGTTGTTCACCTACTTTGTGAGGTTTCTTTAGGCACCGAGCAATAGCTCCCAGATAGTGTTATGGCTAGCGTACGGGGTTCGGACCAAAACGACCCAGTCTGCACCAACGACAAAGGTTTGCTGAACACTGCATGAAATCAACAATAATTTATGAAGGAAAGGGTTAATATATATATAGGCTGGATTAACCCTCTAGCTTTTAAATTGACACTTTTGTCAACGCGTGCATTACAGTGCGGTGGACCAACCGATTTTATCATGCAGCGTGTCTTGGCGTGTGTTTTGTTGTTCGCGCGTTTTGTGAGGCACTTGAAGAACAGAGCAACAGATCCCAGACAGCAAAGTGGCTAGCGTACGAAGCTCACACACTGATCCCGATACGATCAGTCGCAAGGCAAAAATTTAATTTATGGACACTACGTAATGCATATTAGTTTAAAAACCAACTGGTTAATATTTGCAAGTTTTTCGCCATATTTTCATAAACTTTACTCCCAATTGTATAATTTCACCCCATTTTTGCTCCTTTTCTTCCGGGCTTTGCCTATTTTTGCTAAAATTTTCGGCGCCCCGCAGGTGCTGTGGTGGGGGGAAGGGGGTCCTTGGAGCAGCCAAACGTGGGGGTGGAGAGTGTGAGGTGAACGAAGCTTACTCCAGGGGTATCGGCGATGAAACGTGGCGGTGGTCAGAGTCTCACAGAAATAATCCCCTCCCCAATATGAGCATAGTTTTAAGGGGCATAAATCAAATGCAGGCCATGCAGTTCTCGATATACTAAGCTTAAGTCTTGCTCTTCAGCCTAAGCTAATATGAGGCACACACTAAGCCTGTTTCTAATTCGGAGGATGCCGTCCGCCCCCTCCCAATCACCCCAATTCAACCTGTTCTTTTTTGTGATGTTTTATAACGTAACTCCGCTTAGGGTTACTTAGGCTTTACCGTGTATGAGTTGTATGTATACGTTAGCACATCTAACCAGTACGCGTGTAATCGTACAGTCGTTGCAGGATGGTACTACGCATCGTCTCCCTAGATTGTCCGGCGTTCCGTGCCCCCAAGGGAAGCAAGTATTAGAAAATTATTTGGCAAGGTTTTGAACAAATGTAAAAAATGAACAGATATTTAGAAAATTTTGGGGAAATTTAAAAAATTCCTAACGTTTGCAAAATGGGGAAAGTTGACAAACATTGTCATTTTTTATTTTTAAGGTATATTGTACTGAGATATGTGCATTGTCATAAACAAACTGTTCTGACCAGGGGAATATTAATAAGCTTGCCTTCGTAAGAGTTTGCCACCCAAGCTTGTGATTAGCAGTAGTATTTTTTAATTTTGGGACAAATAGTTGTTACATGAAGAGGTTGTTTTTTAGTATAAGAGATATAAGATAAGGGGACCAATCGAAAAATGATTTTCTATATTTTCCCATAGTAATAACAGATGTCGTGTTCCCTTAGCGCATAATGTCAAGATGTCCCCTTGAATAGTCGCATTCTGTCTTGTATATCTAACCATAAAACGACTGAGCTTGGATTTGAGTCTAACCCTGAACGGTTAACATTTGCTCTCACATTCCAGGCATAAATACTCGTCATACAATGGAGTTGGGGCATGGTAATTTTTGAAAATACGATCCCCATTTACTAATAATAGTATACACGTGCGATGACTGCTGTCCCGCCGGGATAGCTAGTGTATTGGTTTAGGGGATAGTGGGTGGAGGCTTTAGCTGTACAGCGGGTGGGGTCATCAGAGGGACATAAATTTCCTTAATTTTTGTCCAATTTTTCTCGAATTTTTGGAAATTGTCTCCTGACTTTTGCTAATTTTCACTAAATTTTTGGCCAATTTTCCCTCTGTTTTTACCTATTTTTGCCAAAATTTTCCTCGTTCGTTCGAAGCTCAGGGTGATTGGCTCTGGAACTGCGGAGTCGCAGAAGGCACAAGCAAGCCCCGTGACAGATCAGCGACGCCACGAGGGGGTACGGACCTCAGAAAGCTAATCCCCTCTCTCATCTTATGAGCATGTAAAATTAATGAGTTACCGTATATTGCTGTACGGTTAGTTTCTGTTCCGAAATGTAATACCATACGACTACTCTAATCAAGCTATAGTATTCGTGTGAGGTAACTACGTAGCTAAGGCGTTAATTTTTATAATTTATTTTTTGTGTGCCATAGAGTGCATTTAGTAAGGTCTTCCTTTTAAAAGATTTTATAGGTAATAATATGTTATTCTTGCAATAATAATGTATTATTATTATAGCCTCGAAACTTTGTTTTGAATGTGTCAATTAAAGCTAATTTGCATATTAGCTTTGACAGTGAAATTTAATTATATTTTTTTAAATTTAATACTGTTCAGTCGAGCACATGATCAAGACATTGAAAGAGCGACCAAGTGGTATTTGGCCAAGGTAGCCGCGGACGCAAACGGTACAAGAGACAAAAGACGATCTCTGGCCGGAATTATCAACTCATGGATTCTTTGAAAATTTAACGATTCCTCAAAGCAACCACAACTGGCAAGCGCAGAGATACCACAAAAGCAAAACGATGGAGCAACAGCGTCTTCTAGAGTTGAACAGAGGCTGGCGCAACCAGTTAAACCAGTTCACTCTTCGAAAAATCAACGGCAAATGGCAGTTCCACCTTTATCGCACCCGGAAGCACGTCGATCACCACAGAAATACGGACGATAAAATTTATCGCATTATCGCATTGATCTGGGAGTGAAGGAGCGTCTGTTGAATTTCGACAGGAACGTGGATTCGTACCACGACAATCACAATCGCCGCGAAACCATAAATGATCATCATATCGACCACAATAGCGTTAGGGCGAGGCACGCCATCGATCGCGAATCGTCACTTGGCAGTTCACCACGCAAGTACGTACCATACGAGCATAAGCCATTTCCGTAACGATTTTAAGTATAGCTATTCCGAAAAGTACAAATCGAATTCAGTTAACAAATCGATTTGGCAATCGAGTAATTATTCTTAAAAACAGTCGGAATCGCGGAGTGCGCAGCAATGTTGCAATTCCGGCGAAATTGCAATCTGAACGAAAACCGAAGGATCAAAAGCCGCAACCGAGATGCACAAGTGATCCGTAATCGCGCCATCCACGAATAACGAAGCAAAAAGAAGCAAAAAACAATTTAGTGGCACCAACAATTGTAGTAAAACCAGTTTCTTATGCTTCTTTAGCTTCAGGTCTCGCGGAGTCCAGCACCGGTACCATCGGTTGCTTTGATTGGACCACAAGGAATGGCACCACAGCAACAGCCAACGATGACGTCTGGACAAGTGTTCTTGTTTTATGGATCATTGCCGCGACAATAATATGAAGTAAACAACCATACGGTATAGGTGGTGTATACGTTGGCCCAATTGCCATTGCTTTTGACTTAGACTTTTGGAGATATCTGCATGTTCGCGAGCTCTGAATGCAACCCTGCTTACATAGTATATCCGTGTCGCGTCTTCGGTCGGTCTGGAGATAAGTGCCAGCAAAATGAAAGCGATGTCATGGTTTGTGATGTCACGCCCTTTCCATACGCTTGGGGGCCGAAGTGCTTGAAATCGATGAAACATTCTGTTACATACCTTCATCGGACTATCCAAAATTGATGAGGTTACAAAAATGGGATCCGGCGGAACGGTGCGAAATCAGAAGAGAATTAAAAACTATTATTAGAAAATGTAGAAAACTAGATATGGAATAATATTCAGCGACTGAGGTACCAAATAAACTAGTATCTCAACCATCGATGGACACAAATACTATAGTACAAGAAAAGCAATCAAAATAGCACAATTGGTCGTTCATGGCACAACTAAAACTAATGTAAACTGGACATCCCAGTACCAGGAAATACGAATAAAGTCCATAGGTGACTGAGGCTGAGATCCTGGCCCGGTGAGTTAAACTACTGTCGCAGGAACCCGAGGACAGTAGTATAATAAAAGAACAAAAGGTGCTAAATACGGAAAAAACAAATAATAAGCCCAAAAGTGCTATTTATACCTCGTCGGTTTTGTTATTACTATGATAGTTCTTGTGGGGTCGGAACCGTCCACTTCAGCACAAAGTGATACGCCAAAACCGAAGCACGACATGCTCCGATATTACCCAAATAAAGAATCGTCTTAATAAAGCACGAGATTCCGCGGTAGTTTGGGTACGACGGGCGAATGATCCTGGGCTCCCATGGCAGTTGAATCATACCGTCCCAGTGCGAAAACCGTGTTTCCGAAGCGACCAAGCATTTATTTGTATGCGCACTGATAAATTATGTCGTGTCCTGTCGTCCGATTATTTTTCCTAAATATATCAACAACGAATGAAGATGTTCCATGTGGTCTTTTGCTTATGATAGCACATAATCCGTCCTGCTGCCCCGTGTTGTTTTATCTATGTAACTCTCGTAAGGGGTACGGTAGGTCGCCTTTGAACAGGTTACCCTCTCAATTTTTGTCACAAATGGAAAATGCTTTCTAGTTATATCCCAAAACGAGAGTCTCGTATCAAAAAGTGCTGCATATCTTTTATGTTCGTCTGGATAAGATCTGCAACATGGATGCCCAACTTTTTGCGGATAACGTATCATGACGTACCATTTCTTTCTCCATGGTACAAAAGAGGGTGGCTGTGATATTTCCGTTGTCAGACTTGTTTCGAATCTTGCACAATTTTGGAGGAAAGCGAAGCCTCGCATTGGATGGAGTGAGGCCATATTGAGCATGAAATATCAATTCACAGCATTTAATTCAAAGTAAGTTTGAGGCTGTATGCGCTGTTTGAACGATGACAACGAAGGCGCGTTTACAACTTCCGCCGGTAGGGAAGTCCAAATACGAACAGTACGGTGTATAAAGAAAAACCTTCGCACATCTAAACGTGGGATATAGATAGTTTCTAGCTTCTTGTTGTGGCCCCGAGTTCCAGCATATCCTTGCGCAAAAAATCGAGACAGATCCAATTCTGCGCCAGCAGTTGTCATTTTATATATCAGGATTAAATCACTACGAATACGTCGCGTTTCAAGTGTTTGAATTCCAAGGCAGTGGAGTCGTTCCTCATATGACCATCTGCGGATTGCTGGAATCAGCTTTGGAGCTAATCTTTGCACCTTTTCAATCATTTGGATGTCACGGACGTAGTGAGGGCACCACACATTTACGAAGTACTCGACGTGAGGACGTATAAGAGCACGATATAGCTGTATCCAGACAAACTTGGACCAACAAGTTATTGTCCTTCGTAACATAAATATAACCCTACGAGCTTTATCAGCTACTGCTGCACAATGTTGTGAAAACTTAAGCTCATAAGTTATTAAAACTCCAAGGTCTTTCTCTGATTCGGTGTGTGTCAAACAGTTGCTCATGAGAGAGCATGCAGCGCAAGGATTATCGACACCACAGTGCACTTTATGACTATTTGATTCATTTATGGCAAGACACCATTCATTACAGTAGGATGACAAGCCATCGAGGTCAAGTTGAAAAAAATCGATGTGTAGTTCTGGTTCATGCTTATGTATGCGACGAGCCAGTCAAAGATCGTCGGCAAACTTATAAACAGCACAAGAAAGGTACTCATCAATGTCGTTCACAAATAGCAGAGGACCTAGGACGGATCCTTGAGGTACAACACTATTCACTGAGGACCACTGCGATGTTTCGCCGTTAACTGAGACGACTTGTCTGCGATCAAGAACATATGATTTAAACCACCGATGCAGATCGTCACATACACCGTAATTTTCCAGCTTGTGCAGAAGCGCTTGTAGATTGACCTTGTCGAAGGCTTTACGAAAGTCTACATAAGCTACATCGACCCAATCATCTTGGTCTATACAACCAGTGGCAAAATTCAGGTATTACAATAACTGAGTGGTTGTAGATCGCTTAGCACGAAATCCATGCTGAGACTCGTAAATCAACTTGTGCTCATTTAAATACTCTACTACTTTATCACGAACTATTGTTTCGAGTACTTTACAAACCGACGACGTAAGACTAATTGGACGATAGTTCCCACATTCACTACGGTCACCCTTTCCTTTGTAGACTGGAACTACCTTAGCATCCCGCCACTGGGCTGGAATAGTACCCGAAGACAACGATAAATTGAAGAACTTAGCGCAAGGATCAGCAATAATGTTATTGGTGTTGATAAGAAATATGTTTGGATATCATCCAAACCTGGAGCTGCATACTTCTTAGCTGCATAAGGAGATGGCGGCACAATAGCACAATATAGGTTGCCAAAAGAACACATCTTAACCTTTTATATATATCATATTTTAAGATATGTAATCGTTAATAAACATTTTATGGTCGCTATAAAGGTTTTCGGTTTCACTGAAAACAATAGAATGGTTCATTTGAACGTGTCTGTGACCAATATACCTTTTTCATAGGTGCTGTATGGAAGGTCCCGGGAGCCATGCATGATTTCGTTATTTTCAATGTAATATAATGTTTTGTTCCATCTCTTCTTACAACTGTTTTTGAGGATGCTGATAACGATGGAGTTTTTCATTTGAACTTATCAGTTACTGATGTACCCTTTTTGGAATGGAACTGTATTCCGATGGACCCCAAAAATGCATGATCTCGTGATTTTCACTGTAATGTTATATTTGCTCGCACTTGTTATTAGAAAAGTTTCCGATGATTCTGAAAAGTGATTTATTTTGTCCCTCCAACAAAAACATTTTGGGAAAATTACGGCAACATCGTACCAGAGGCAGTCCCGTTTTCGTGTGCCTCCTACTATCGGGCCCGCCCACAGTTCAAAAGGGGCTGCGCCGGTTTGTTCCAGCTCCCAACCCCCCAAACTTTGACCCTACCGAGATGCCAAAAGTCGAGGATGTTGAACACGATGCGATGATTCAATTGAATGTATCTGTGACCAATATACCCTGTTTGACATGATCTGGATGATCTGGAACCGCATTTTGATCTATACATGATTGTGTGGGTTTCGATCTAATGCCGTAATTTGTTAAATCAGCGAATATAAAGGTCTTCGAGGCAACAGAAATGATGAGTTCATTCGTTCGAACTTAACTGGCTATAAACGTTGTTTGCTCGGAGTTCTACAGCTTGTTGTCCAATCGTGGGTTGACACACGTTCAAGTATATAAGCTGGTTTTGGTTTGACCCAAGCGATAGATGCTTGTCTACGAAAGCCTATAAAAAGCGCTGCCCATCTTTTCCTTGGGTAGTTATTCAGTTAGGAAGTTGGCTTTAGACAAATTGGTCGCTCGGTGTTACACGCTTCGACGTTTAGTTTTAATGTAAGTCTTTAATTTTGCCAAAACACGTGGAGTACGTCTACTGAATTCGGAAGTATAAAATATTGGTATTCGTGTTTTGCCGATTTCTAGATCTTGAAGGTGGATTAACCCGTTTACTTCCGGAAATTCGACACTTGCCCTATGAAGATAGACTCTCTGCTTTACAGCTTCAGAAGCTCGAAACACGTCGGTTGAGAGCTGATATGATTGCAATTTACAAGATGGTGAACAATTTAGTGGACCTACCGTTATCAAGATTTTTTGAAATAATATCATCAGATCGTACACGCCAATCTCACCCATTCAAAATTCGTGCGAAAACAACACCACATCTCGACTGTGCGCGATATTCGTTTGCCTATAGAACTGTTTCTTCATGGAACAGCCTCCCGGCGGATGTAGTTCTCGCACCGTCAGTCAACTCTTTCAAGCGTCGATTACATGACTCGGGGTGGCTACCACTTATGTAGTATCTCTGGCTGCCGCTGCTGCTGTTCTGTCCTGTTTCAGGGCGATCAGCACGTTCAACTCAATGCACAATTCAATCAACTACACAAATTTATCGTAAGCCGTTCATTCGGCTGTGCTCTTCCTAAAATCAAATGGTGTATCTCTTGCTGTTTATCATATAATGCGAGGAAGAACATATCTGGTACGTTATCTGGTACGTTATTCACATGTGCACAACGCAGTGAAGAAGGTAGATTCTGGTAACACAGACCCACTGCCAAAACGGCCGTAGCATATTTACAGATCGTAAGCAGTTTAATATATTGATAAATGATAAAACTGATTTAGTCATTTGTTACCCCTAGCAAGTATGTCTTTTACCTCGGTTTTTGCATTTTAATAATGCACCGACGTCACTTTCGCCCGAATTGGCCATTCTTTGGTTTTTATGTGAAACTTCTGGTCTTAAAACATAATGTCCGATAGTCGAGGTCAAGATGTCTCTCATGGGACCTCAAGATATCTATCCTGACTCCGTTTTCATTTGCGCTTCAATAGCTTTGGGCCGTCGTTTTCTCCCGAATCTGCAATTTTTAGTCAATTTACGTACCTCTCATGCCAGTGAGGTATATATCGCATCACGGAATAAACGTCGTCGTTGTTTTCTTGTTTTAAGTATATACCGTGCCATTGGGAGTTATCCAATCTTGCAATTCGTGTTTAGATAACACAAACAACAAAATCAATTTAGATTAGGACGTTACGCGCATGGAGGTGTTGCTTCACCCCTCTATACGTATTTTGAAAGTCTGGCAAAGTATATCATGCCCCTAAACAAAAGCGTAGCCAGAAATTTTGAAGGGGGAGGGGCTCGCGGCCCACAGTGGGCACCTAAAAGGGGTGGTCATGCTCAGAAATGTGAAAGCGGGATCCAGGATCCAGTTCATTCAGTGATGCACATTTCTACGAGTTAACGGTGTACGAGCGGAGAAAGTTTCAATGAAATTGCATTTACTAGCCCGGAATAAGAATTGGTATATTAAGTACTCCGTGAACAAGTAAAAATGCCATTGTTGCCAAAATAGCGAATTTTATACAAAAATGTGTAGTTTGGTCAAAAATACGGTTGAAACTAATTGTTTTCTAGTGCGAGAGAGGCTAGTTTTAGGACAAATTCCAATATGATTTTCAACCGGAATCATTCAAAAAGTATGTTAGGGTTGAAACAAAAGGGGGCGGGGTAGCGACCCCCACAACCCCCCTGGCTACGCTCTTGCCCCTAAACTGACTCAAGCATATCCCACCGCCGACCGGTAGTATTAAGAAGCGCAAGTGTGGGAAAACGGATGTAGGGGTGTTGCATACAAATTAAGCTTCATAACGAAATAAGAAAAGCAGGGTTTTAACAAAATACAGAAACTATATGTTCATTGTACCATTTTTAGTTCGAACACAAATCTTATGTCCACAATTCTTTTAAAAATATCATATTAGAACAGGAGAAATCCTTTTGGATGCCGAGAATCCTGGGGCCTCCCACTCCTTCAATGGAGATAGCTTTTGTTAGAATGACTATTTTAACTGAAATACTTTAAATTTTTAAAGCAAAATTTATATAAATTTGCCCCAAGAATGAAGACGGTACCCCCGAAGTTCCCTCCACTTTTCGCAGAACTGTGGATTGGCCAATGTTTGTATTGTTTTATTTATAGTATTGTATTGTAAAGTTATAGTATCCACTCTCGCTGAAATGTCGATGAGAATGAAAATGCACTCAGGACGTAAGTTTAGTGAATGTTAAAATATTCAGCTGATTTTAACAGGATTCAATGATGAACATTTAAAAGAGGATGGTACATACATACCATTAACGCTTTTCAGGGGTTCCTTTTTCCATGCCCTTAAAGGCCCTTTTGTCTACGACCACATCAATATGATTTTATGTAAAGCTATTCAATAAGGATATGCTAGAGAACTGTACTAGTGTCCAAACGGGTCTTTAAATGACATACCTGTGATACTCGCAATAGGCGAAAATGCCTATATTTCTATAACCGACAGATAGATGCTATCGGATTCCATTTATGGAGCAATTCAAGATCTATCTAACTGTACGGACATGATGGTGTTAGAATTACTTAAAACGGGTTTTAAAATGGACTCATGAAACCCGAAATATATGCATATAAAGTGTGGTATAAAATATATCCTCGGCTACGAAATAGCTCATTTTGTTAAGCGTTATGTATATGACGAGTTAATACTATCATGGTTACTCTTTTGTAGTATAACGTAGGTCTTACATATGCTCTTGACTTGTTAAATTGCACAAATATTCGCTGAAGTAAAAAAAGTGAGGCCTGCGAAAAATCACCAGTTATTTCTATTCCTTAGTGGGTCAACTACCCACTAACATTTAAACATTACTCTTTAGCGTCTGATATCTCCAAATTGGCTGGCCCTGTGACATTTCTCTGCTCCCAGCAAAATGTTCGTACCGTGTGGCAAACTTTTGGACTCCTGGGTGCATCTGATTCGTACCATGTGGTAAACTTTTGGACTCCTGCAGGCAAAATGTCGCCTGGCACATTTTTCACCCCAGCGATAAAAAACTACTCAGTTGGTGTAAAAACTTGGCAATTTTTTTTACAGAATTCTTTTTGTGAAGCCAAAAGTTCGATGGAACGAAGTAAAAAAATTCACGGAATATTTGCTTTTAACATCGATAATGTTTTTCAGTATTTTTGATGCCATTTAATGGCAAATTTAAAGCTTTTGCTAAAACTCTGGACATGGAAAATTCTTTAGATTTTGAAACCCCCGGTACAGCCACGGGCTCTCTTTGCATACCACCTGGTACAATTTTCAGTTAATAGAGAAGAAGGAAGTGCGATATTAAATATTAAATTTTGGTGCTGTATTGACAGTATCATATGTTGGAAATGTGCTATTTTGACTAAAACTTCCAACCCCTCGGAACAATGAAGAATTTTTTGTGATAATACCGGTATAAATTGCTGCTTAGTGCATTTCGTGTTTGGTATGTAATCAATGGACAGGCTACAAGGTAATTTGTGCCAACAAATATGTCATTACATTCGGAATAGTTATTTAGGTATTTATAAAATAAAATTTTTCGGGGGGGGGCATTTTCACAACGGTGTTAATGCACTTTGGTATCGGTTTGATTTAAAAATGGTTGTGTGGCAAAGAGCAGTGTAAAATTAGCGCGCTACTTAAACAGATGATCTAAGTTTTTACGGCTACTACACTTCGAACGAGCCACTTTTGCGTGAAATTTAGGCCATATTTTCGGATACCGTGTTTTCTCCGTATACTTTCTTATTAAATTTTTACTGCATCGATGGCATAGAAAATTTGTCGGGGGCTACCTCACCGCGAACCAAAGGCGGGTCGACTGTGATGTGGGGGCGCGCCCCATGAGCGATATGCCAGCTTAAGGTATATATATCGTGAAATTATTACTGTACATCTCGGTGGATAGGGGGAGCTTCTACAAAAGTACCAAATATGAATGCAAGGGTTCTGTCACGACCCTCTCTCCAAAAAGCAATTTATTTCGTTTTGTTGTGATGCTCATCACCGAATTATTTTTGGTACAACTGTTCACGCAGGAACATATATTTTGCATTCACTCAGACGTATATACGTTCTAACTTCGGTCTAGCAAAATGTGCTATGGTCTATTTCCCCTCAAAAACCATAAATATGCCTTCCCGAAAAATTTTCAAAAGCAATAAATACGCAGCCGGAACTGGCAATAACACAGTTATCAATAATTTCTCTATCATGATGATGATTACTCATTAATAAGGCTTGAAATCATTATATTTGAAGATTTTCTAAAATTTCAATGTTGTTTCGGCGGGGTGCAGGGTCAGTTGGCCACCACCTCCCCAAAAGCATTTTTTAAATAAACCACTATGGCCGTTTGTCCAGAAAGGTATACCCCTGCGTAAATAATGTATATAACTGTGTGTCAAATATCAGGGAGTAACCGGAATTCCGGTTTCGTCGAAAATCGTGTTCCGGTTGCGGTTCCGGCAAAAGGCAGAAACCATACCGAAACCGGAATTCGGGTTTAAAAATTTTGTTTGAAATTATCCACGTTTTTTTCTTCGTAATCCAAACATATGTACTATATATTATACAATGATCAAGCTATACAACCAAGCAAAAGAAAAGATTAACTAACCAATTTGCCGTGTGAAACGTAAGTAAGGCACATAATTAGAGCAGGAATTTTTTATAATAACCTGCAGGAGTTTGTTAAATCAAAGCCACGTCGATGCTTGTAGCAGCTATTTTACACATCCAGAAGTGTGTGGGATACGTTTGAATTAAACCGGTCCAACTCGGTAACAGAGCATGGCTTACGCAGAAGTACTTAGGGTATGCTTGGCTAACATAAATTGCGTCAAGCAGCCGCCAGTGCGCTTGTTAACTTGGTAAATCAGTCTAAATTGAAGTAAACTAACGTTATCTGCAATGCAGGTAGAAACTGCTTTCTTGGCAATGAACTGTATTTTTTGAAACTGTGCGAGCAGCATCACAGTGTGTCTCATTTATAGCATTCTGATTAGAAAGTTATCATGATCTAACTGACGGGCACTGTTTGTCCAACGCTAGCCTAAACAGTGTCTCTGACCACTGATCAGAAAACTACCTTCTATCTATTATTTTCTATTAGAATCATATAAACCAATAATTTTAAGTTTCCTACAGAAGAACATGTAACAAACGTATGTGTAGTAAAGGGAGGCGACTGGAGACAGAGCGAATGTATGTATTCTACGCTCCAAGCTTTGTAAGCACATTCGATTTGACGCGGTAGGTAACGCAATTGTGTATAGTGGAAGACATTTTTTTCTCTGAATGTCCAAAACCGACATATTTGATCGATAAATAAACATTATTAGCTTTCTCAGTCTATTTAAAGTTTCAGAAAGGCAATAATACCATCGCAATACATTAAAAGTTATTTTTAATGCATTTTAAATCCACTATACCTTCATTTCTTCCATCATCTGTTTTACTATATATAAATTTCGAAGACCAGGTTTCGGTTCCGGTCCGGATCCGGTTTAGATGGACGGTTCCGGTTATTCCCTGCCAAATATGTATGGTGTCACAAATAAACCAAACCATAGGTCGCCGGTTGCATAACAAAAACTTTGCTCATCCGAACTTCTAAAACTCATATGCTTCATGCATTATAATGGTTCTCTTGTCAGTCAAATTTGGGACATTATAAAGCACTGCAACCATTTTATCAGTTCACCCTACCGTCACAGCCCTAGTTTAAGCCTATTTTTTAATTAATCGGGAAATTGAATATTTCGGTGCGGGGAGGCAAATTTTTCCATTTTTGATCATTATTACTCCAAAGCGTGGAAATTTGGACACTCCTTTACTTAATTTGTCTACAGTAAGACGTGTCGTGCCGGCAGTTATAGAATACAATATTATTAAAAAGAACGGCTTAGTGCGGTGCGGCAATAGTAATAGGCTTAGCACAATGACCTCATGTTAGTCTAAGGCTCAGGGTCGCTTAGTATATCAATATTAGATATTTTACTGCAAGTTGTCTTACTGTAGACATTTTAAGTAAAGGAGTGGTGAAATTTGCATGGCGTAAACTAATATTCTAAAGCTACAGAGTCTTTATTTTATACTAGGCATCTAATTAAGTTTATCAGCGAACTTTCTGGAAACACGAAAATAGAAATTTGTCCTTTTTGTGGGAGGGAGAGTAAGATTTTTTGGTGAAAATAGTGCGTGTCCACACCGATATCGTTTTATGTCATGGGTGTTGTCTAATAGTCCGTTGAATTTTTTTCGTCTGACAAACAGAAATTAATACTTTAGTCAACATGTTTCTTCAAACTGTGTATTTTAATAGGTCGGACACGAAGCAATCACGCGTTGTCAGCCTCTGTGGGCAGCTCTTCTGGCCGACATCATCATCACCATCATCATCACCACCACCATGGTACAAGCAGCCGAGGCTATCATACCAGGGAGCGCACCCATCAACGCGAAATCGAGGTACAAAATTACATTTTTTTGGAAAATCTATTTTTAAATGTAATAGGTTCGTGCTTTTGTTTAACGCTAAGCTGAACCATTTACTGTATCATTTGGCTTATAGAGCTTTTAATTTTTTATTCCATGTCTTTGAAATGCACAGCGGATGCGAGCTCGCTCTTAGTAAGGTGCTCATTATATTATTCCGGAAACGTGAGCGGTTTCTCAACGACTTACGTTGAAAAATGCATGGCTGTTCCGGTAGCGTCGGTTTCGATTTTAATCAATAACACATGGTATGCTCTGTGCACGAATATATATAGTAAAAAACTGTTTGCAGTAAGATTTACACCAGTCGTTGTGATGAAACGCCATACAATTTTGAGGTTGCCGGCATCAATCCCACGACGTATCGATTTTCTTCTAATCGGGGACCTGATCGATTTATGGTATTAGTAATTAGCAGCAGCGTTGGCGCACACCAGTCATTGTGATGAAAAGCCGTACATCGTTCAAACGCCAACTACATAACGCTGATGTATTACGTTTTTAATCTATTAATTGTTTTTTTTCAATCTCAATCGAGCCTCGCTCTGATACGATGCGTTACTTCCCTCCGTTATGGTCAATCGTTGCGTTAAAGGAACATCATATCTCGTCACGGTTTTTATTAGCATTTTTTTGCGTAATTTACGCGTTTTTGAGGACCCGTTTCGCATTTTTTGATCAAGCTTTGCGTGATTTACGCCTTTTATTTCTAGGTCCGGAGGACAAACTTAGCAGCTGACATATGGGCCGGATATTTTCCCCAAATTATTCAACATGATTCCCAACGCACAACAGCATCTGCTACAATGACAATATGCATTAATAGCAGCATAAACAGTTTGTGTCTTTCAAGAATCCGTATAACTAATGCGTTCTGGAAAGATAGAAACAGTTACATGCTGATATTAATGCATATCTCATTCCAGCGATTTTTTAAATATTGTGATATGATAAAAATTTTTATGATAAAAATTACGCTTTTTTGGTACACCGTTACGCATTTAAAAAAACAGGTTTGCGTAATTTTCGCGATTCGGAAATTGAAAAAACCCTGCATCTCGTATATTATACCTCTTCAAATTGTGCCATGGAGGGAAAATTGGTACGTAATGTTTCCTGTTTCCGGCCCAATCTGACGGCGTATCGATTTTCTTCTATTCAGGGACCTGATCGATTTGTGATATTAGTAATTAGCAGCGGCGTTTGCTCATACTAATCATTGTGATGAAAAACCATACATGTTTGCTGTTGCCGGCCTCTATCCGACGGCGTATCGATTTTCTTCTATTCGGGGACCTGATCGATTTGTTGTGTTGTGAGCGGTGTTGGCAGCCGATTTTAACTAACATTTTTGATGCCTTAAAAATGATGCATTTTGACAATAGTGTACGATTGTTTAGGAAATTTACAGTTATAAATGTTTTGTTCGTAATTAATCTTGTAAGCGCAAAGTCGCGCGTTTGAACTCCTTGCGCTGCATAGTCTTCTTGGGCAGGAAACTAAACGCCACTTTACTCCAGGCTACCCGTCTGAACGAGATTGCTTGGAAGGTAAACAGATTTTCCGTGTCGGCGCTGGCATACCTTCATGGCTTGCACTTTTACGACTGTGACTACTAATCCCTCTAAAAGAATGATCAGCTCCCACATCCAAAGATAACTTGGGGACTTTTAATATGTGTGCATTTTGTCTTTAGAAGCTATTGTAGAAGTGAAATGTATGTTATTTACTAGTCCTACACTATAACATTTCATATAGATTCACTATATTTTAAAGCCCCTAGGTGTCGCTGTTTGTATTGTATTAACACAACTCGGCGACTGTTATATTAATGTTTTTAGGTAAGTATGTTTTATAGGCGCAAAATAACCCGTTTACAACAAGTGCTGCAAATTCGCATCCTGGATTTGGTCCGCGTCGCTCGAATTTTGGCTCGCCAGTGGAGGTTTGTTTCGTTAAACTTTCGTCAACATTACTTTGGAAATTTCTGTAGTTATTAGTTACATTTTTCCAGCTGATTGGTGGTAGTTTTTTTTCGTTTAATATTTAAGTTCAAACGTCTTAATCTTGTTATTCTGTTATAGATACTTTGATTGTGTTTTAGTTGTTTTTCACATTGGAATTATAGTCAGGGAATTTCAGAAATGAGGCCATTACTTTTTTTTGCAGTTTGCTACTACTATTAGTAAGCGTTGTATGTACTAAAGTATGTTCTATAGTCCTAGCCAGATATGTCTGGTATCGATGGCTCGACGGATGTCCGTTTTTTTAATTTTTGTTTGAAACTTGGTCGAATTTGAGTCTCATAGTCGTTCTATGACTGTCGGTGTTTCTCTCCGAGAGAGTTTAAAAACAGGTAAACAAACGCATTACTGAACGAATTTTTAGTTCGGTTGGAGGTCGACATCGGGGGTCAAATAGTTCTAACGGTATTTTTGTGTGTTCGATCCCTACTGAGTAAATAGTTAATAATTTTTTCGGCGTTCGTAGTACGAGAAAGATGGATCCAATTTCTAGCAAGGACCGAACGTAGGTTGTACGTGATGACATCTTGTATAAATACAGTATATACTTGTCATAGTTTACCACTGCTCGCTCGCAACTTGCTCCTCGTGGAAAAATTAAATATTTCCTTTTTGTTCGCTGGGTCGTAAGGCGGCAGTCAGGTGTGGCGAAAACTGTAATGGTGACTGTATTGTGTGCAGAGATATATTTGCAAAGGTGCACATGATCCATTTGTAGTAGTTGGGACTATGTTTTTGTATGAACTCGAAAAAAGAACGAGTTTCGTCATAAAGAATTTTCTGACTTGGCGTTATTTTTGACAAAATATCGTAATGTTTATAATGATTTGTTGGGCTTAAAATGACCAAAACAGCGTTCCGACGCTTATCGTAGCTTCATAATATAGATCCTTAAACGCATAGGCACCAATACATGCGCGAATGACTCCTGCCGTTTGAGCGAACAGCAGTCAGTCATTCTGGCGGCTATTGTATAAGAAGTCTCTTATAGTAATTTTTATAAGTCGTTTTAATACGTATCTGTAGTGCGAAGCTATATTCTGTAATAAAAACGATATGTCCCGAGGAAGCGAAGTTGTTACTGCTTGATATATCTCAAAATTATAAGCCATGAAATTTTCTTACTTGACGTTGTGTTACAGATGACACGTGGTGGACACGCAGTTCCTTCAATCAAGCCACCGAAGCCGCCGGAAAAACCTACACAGCCGTATATGCGTTACAGTAAAAAGGTACACGTTGGTCAGATTGTTTTGTTTTCATTTTATTCTCTCATGGTGTTTTATATTTTCGAAAGATTAGATCTGAAATTTGATAGATCTGACTTGGTTACTAGATGTCATGGGTTGATGCGCTTTCGCAATTTTCCTAGTCGACGCACATAAGTGTATATAGCCAATTTGCAGAATGCTGAGCGTTTCTGCTACTGCCATCCTTTCTTGCCCAAACTCGACAACGATTGGACTTGTTCATGAATTAGGCACGTTGATTCCATCGGTTTAAAAATGTTTAAAAAGCTTAAAATTTTGTCTATGTGAGCTTCCTACATGTTGTGTTGAAACCAGTGTCCGGGCCTATAGGATTATTTTATTTGCTAATTCTTTGAAGATTACTACAGTACTTAACGAGGTTTACCCTCTGAGACGGTATTTCAAAATTGCTCAAATGGGATCAAACTATTTTAAAATTTTGGCACCGTTTTTCGATTTAATAATTGTGCATAAAGGTGTGAGCAATTATGTTTTAATGTCAGTGTTTGCTGAACCCACTGGAAACAACAGTATTTGTCCAGTGTCCAAGGTGAAAAATGGTCATCGAAATCATAGTCTTTTTTGAACATTGTAATTGGTACACCTAAAATGTTTAGGTAGTTTTAGGAATTGGACGAACTGGTAATTATGTCCTATACAATTTGTAATGTTTTAAAAATGCATTATTATACTTCTGGGACTTTGGTTGCGGCTCAGGAAGGTGTATTTGGGATGTTATCAATTGTATCGCGGGAGTCGGTCGCAGGACGCATACTGTTTTCTTTCGAATGTGCGACTTGATAGTAGATATTAAGGGGGTAGCGATAGACTTACTTGCACTTAAGGGTCTTCAACGCGGCGTCCAAGAACTTGCCCCATATGAAGCAGTCGCTGCCATTAAGTTCTATCGCTTGCTACATAGTTCTTTGACGATGGTTCCGCAGCGATATAAATATAGAATTATTATTATAGGGATATATAATAATTGAGTACATTGGACTGCTGTGATTAATGGTTTCAGCGGATTTCAAATCCATAAAACCATTTTTCTTTGTTCAGTGACCGTATACTCGGAATCTATACTTATCTTCCGAACAAATTGCATTTTCAGAGTTAATTGAATTCGAAAGGCTTCTACAGCATTGAGTATAGTCGGATTCAGTGCAAATGCTTCTGTTTTCATGCACTACTGTTGCGTTAAGAAATTAGCCAACACAGCTCGCTATGAGAGGATTTTGCATGTTGGCTATTTTTTGGTGCCACGTCTTTGAAAATAATAAAGTTGATAACGTCGGTTGGTTGCATCCACTGACCAAAATCATACTTTTCAATTATTCATGGAGGTTTTAAGGGAATTTGATGAAGATATCGTTGAAGCAGCGCAAGCCCAAAAAGTAGACACAAAGTTGCAGATACTATTGTGGTTCAAATAATTAGAAATCTTAAAATTTTTCAAAGCATATATATTAAGCGTGGCGTAGCCGTACTAAAAGAATTTTTTTATCATAATCGAACGCTATCTTTGAAATTCTGCTTAATTCGATTTCAATTAAAATGAAGAGTATTTTTTGTTTTTAGATGTGGGAAACTGCGAAGGTGAGCAAGCCTGACGCGCGGCTATGGGATATCGGAAAGATATTAGGCGCAATGTGGCGCGACCTGCCTGAGTCCGAAAAAGCGCCATATATCGCTGAATATGACAACGAGAAGGCATGTGAAATTGATTTATTTTCTATGAAAGGCTAAATATCGTTTTCGGCAAACGAGATGGCTTCGCTTCTCAACGAAAACGAATTGTTAGTCTAGGTTTATCATGCTATACGGATACTGAAAAAACAAATTAGTGAATTTTGGCATCGGCATTGTTTATAGGAAATGCGATATTTATCGATTAATGTGACCAAACATAATGATTATGAGGCAGCCTGACGTTCGCATATGCCGACCATGCTGACGACATACCGGTAGTTACTCCATTCACTAAGAGCTGCAAGCGATGTTCAATATCTAGTTTATGCAGCAGGAAAAACGCATCAGTTTAGTAATGACCTGCTAAAAGACCAAAGTCACGACCAGCATGCGAGGGAGTTATGGTCATATATTGCTTAACGGTATCGTAGTAGATCATGCCGACCAGTTCTGCCACCTGGGTAGCCGGCATCTTTATAGGGTCAGCAGCCTTAATGTTGTTATAATGAACCGCATCAACCCCGCGAGGCCTGCGCTTGCAGGACTCCAACACGTATGACAGTCATCAGACGTGTACTATTAAATTTCATTTGGCATATACATGCCTCTATAACTGAGCCAAACTACATCGTATGTTCTTTATATTTGGTCAGATGCCAGTATCATTACACTAATCTGAATTGATTGCAGCCAATATCATTTATTAAATTCTTGATATTCTCGCAATCCCACTGGCGCGAAGGGAGGTTAGGTATTAAGTGTACCCCCAGTTACGCCTTCAGCCCAGTTTTCTCAGATCCGTTTTCCGCTACTACAAATATGGTAATTTCTCTCTGCGTTGTAAAAAATATGCCGAGGTTTTATGAAATATTATTTTTCAACTTTTCAAATATTCCTTAATAATTTTTAAAATTATTTTCTGTGAAAAAGCTTAAAAATCCACAGATTTCTGCTCTTCGGGGCTAAAGTCGTCAAACTTTCTGCCAAAATACGCTATATGATGTCCACTTGGAGTAGCCGAATGTCTCGCCCCGCAGCTCCATCCAGTTAGGCGTCCTCACCTCAGCTACTTTCGAGGAAGTTCGGAAAACCCATCTATTGATGGCTACGCTTATTTTTTATTTATGACTTGTGTCTAAGCGAAATTTTTGGTAGGGCCATTTTATAGCGGCTTATTTAAACTTATTGTTTTCTGATAAAAATGTTTATTTTACAACGACGAAATGTACATGGCTTATTGGGAATCTTCAAAACGCCTATTTCGTAATATTTTCTAGCATCAGTCGTTTTGTTTAACCAATGGAATGGGATTGTAACTAATTGTCGCTTTTTGGTCTTTCGTTTCCTATGCGTAGTTTGTGAAAAAATGCTGAAACTGCAATGTTGCAGAAAATTGCGTAATACTGGCTTCTCCAAACTGCCAAAATTATACTTGGGGACATAACCTTGGTAGTTCCCCGGTTCGGAACTGGGGATTCGAAAATACCTGGGGCGATTCAATGTGATGATTGGGTGGGGAGGTGTTCTCCTTTCATCTGGGCGACCATAAAGTACTGTAACCGTCTGAAATAGCCAGTTTTTGGGATTTATAGCCCTGCAGGGGTAATAGCCAAAGTACTGGAAAATTCGCACATTTCTTAGCTCATGAGACGAAAATTTGTTAATTTTAGTGCCGCTGGAAAATACATTGTAGCATGATCTGCGGGAGGCCAAAATTTACCTATGGGGCATGAAATTGGGGAATTGAAGGGGGGGGAGAGAAGAATTCACCCTATTTGGAGAGGCCAATGATAGGTTTGTCTTAAATGTAGTATTCGGGGTCTTTACATTACGTTGCAATGGCCCATTGGAGTTTTCGGCGAAGGTCGCTCATATTAATAATATTTTTACTTTATTAATTTAAGACAGAGTATGAGAAAGCGATGAAAGCGTATCGAAATTCGCCGGCATATCAAGCGTATTTGCAAGTAAAGGGAAAGGGTACGTACTAGGTAAAATCGTATATTTCAGCAGTCGTCTTGTTCATTGAGCTTTTATTTATAAAAAGTTTTAGCTTTGCTATAAATTAGCGAGCCCCGTGTCTAGTCGATTAGGAAAATTATAAATATTGTCAGTAGCGGTGAAGGATGTTTTATCGGAACAGCAGAACGCTGTGGACATCGCCTCGACTGATACAGTACTCGCCAAAAATGACTGTCACTCGCTTTATAACTCGTGCGAAAGATTTGTTCCCAAAAATAGAATTTGTTATTAATTTTGCTCTTATTTTTGTTTACATCAAACAATGCATACTCTTCGTAATGTACTTCACCTTTCAATACGCGCATAACCATAGGAAATAATGAACCATAAATATAATAGTAATGATTTAGTCGAAACCGTTGTGGAATTGTGTACCGTACCGATGGAGTTGTTTGTCACATGTCTTCGACATGGACTTGCACACACGGCGGGTACTTGGTTTCTCGGGCATTTTGAATTTTTCGTGGACCCCTTGCAGCGATTTTTAAAATTTCAGTTTGTTATTGTAGGTTTTTTACGTTATGAGTGTATAATGGGTTTTCAAGGACGCTGAATACGGTGGTTTTGCTATTTAGAGTTCAACATCGGTAATATTATACCTATTCATGGTGTCCTCAATGGTTTAACGGTCGATTAACCCAATTTCCAAAATGCAATGTGTTTTCATTTGTTTGGTTATGTATTGGGCACCAAGAATGCCCTATATAGGTTTTTATGAAAGCTGAATACAACGATTTGGCAATCTAGAGTGCAGCGTGCATCTTTCATGCTTTGGAATTTTAATGGGTTTCGAGGCAATGAACTATATTTTCAGAATATAATCTGTCTTCAGATGTTTGGTTACATATTGCGTATATACAGGTGATTAAGAATTATGTAAGTAGGCTGGATAGGATGGTTTGATTATCTGGAGGCCAGCACAAATACTTGATGCGTTGCCAGTTATTTTCGATGGGGTTAGGGTTGACGAGGTTTTTGGATTTTTATGGGTTCAGGGTTCAAGAGGTTTTAGGGTAGTATATACATCAAACACAGCCTGTTTCAGCTGATTAAACAAAATAACTTAAAAATGAAACCACGCTCGCTCCGTTTCATCCTCGCTTGCGAGATGCTAGTGTACTGTAAATGTAGATGCGGTGATAGTCACATTGTGCAAATAATAATGTTGCAATAATTATGCGATTCATCTATTAAGTGAAGAAAAAAAATTATTGTGTCATAGTAATATCGTTGTACTCACTAGCTACTGTTTGACAGCTGAGTTACTTTTTGTTGTAAAAACGTTGTGGCAACACGTTTGCAACTTAGTGTTTTTGTTTTCAGAAGACAAGTCGAGGAGCGAAGCCCAGGCCCGAAATGACAGCCGCGGCCGGGTTTTTATACAACCGGTTGAAGAGGACGAAGGAGGTGAAGGCGTCGTGTTTTTTATTTTATTAACAAAAGTGAATAAGGGAACAGGTCGTCGTTTCCCATCAGTGGTGAGATTCGCTATACGAGGATTTAATCTAACTTTGATGGTGTACGTACGTTTTGATTCAATATGCTTTGGTCTGTGCTGGTCAACTACGGTAGTTTCACAATAGTCACAACTCTTGTTGTCATCCTTTATAGAAATCTTATGAAAATCACTTCATTCCTCACAGAATGGGACGATTATTGCGATATGTTTGTTGAATGGTTATGGTTTATCGTTTGTCTTTGGATCGGATACAAAATGCTACGCTCGCCCGTCGTCGTGGAAGTGTACCAGCCATCGCTGATGACAGTTTTAGGTTGGTTAAAGTCTTAGCTCGTGAATTCGAATCCCACCTTTGTCGCGATTTAATGATACATTAAACAAGCATGTTAACTTCAAAAGATATGAGTAAAACTTCAGAAACAGTTATGTCTTACTAAGGATTGGGACGTTAAAAGATTCTTTTTATAGCCAAGCAAAGCCAATTTATTAACAGAAGTTGTTTTTTTGAATAATTTATTGTGAATTTTTGATTTCCTATTGCCGTTTGAACATTGTAGTGTTTCCTGTGGTTCATTTTATATATAGGAACAACAACGTAAAATGTAGTAATTTTAATTAACCAAATTTGACCATACTGTTGTTGTTTGTATGGTTGGAAACCTGATTTGTTAATACTTGTCGTAGAATTTCGGTATGTCTAGACTGGCGTTCTAGTTAGTTTTTTAATACCAGCGAATTTTGCATTTTACCAGGTCCAGAGCAGCAATGGTCGATTAAGCACGTCGCTGCGGCACGTTTTCATCGTAATCATAATTTGATTGCCGAAATTTTGAGCCCTTCAACGGTGCCCGATATGCGTGGCATTGTCTCGGTAAATCGACTAAATTCACTCAAACGACAGGTTCATTCGTTGGGCATACATGAGGTACGTAATAACGGTGGATTCTTCACGGTTACAAGGCTACACATCCATATTTTATTGTTGTACATCCATATTACAAATAACGGGTAACGACTGAGCATAGGTGAAACTGAGCGAGTGAAGTTTCCTAAAATAATGGTAACATTAAATATTCATAGTCTTACTGTGACAATTATTATAACTCGACACGGCTTTATTGTTGGATTTTCGATATTTTCTGCCAGGGGCTATTTGCCACTTTTGTGAAACTTTAAATGTTGCCTAAATTGATTTCTAACCAAAAATTCGGAACCACTGATACCGGTTTAACCGGTTTCCGTGGCATTTTGAGTTATAACGTTTGTCATAGTTGTCAGATACTACTCTTATCGAAAGACGCAAATTTGCAATGCCTCAGTTTTTTTTGTTAGAACTCCTGTTTTCCAATTATTGTCCAAAATTTAAAATAAACAGCGAAGAAGAGAAATTTTGACTAAACAGGTTTCTGGTTCTGATACATTTTATGACCACACATCATTTATTCTGATCAGTAAGTCTGTAAAGATTAGTATATTGTTATTGATATCAATTTTGTTTTTTGGGCTGCTTGTTTTCTTTTACTTATCGAAACGGAGCCAGCAAAGCGAGCGGAGTTTACACTGAGGGTGCTGGTGGGAAAATCGTGAAAATTTATTTATTGTCTGTTTCTGTCCTTCATAACTCATTTTCGGACGAATGAACTTCGGTAAATTTTTTATTCGATAGCAAAAGTGATGAGGATGTGTTGCCCTTTAGTTGAACGCTAACAGCCCCGACCCTATCTTCCATAGTCAAAATTGCAAAATCGGGGTTTTATGGGTTCATCAAGACCTGCAACTTTGCTGACTACGACTTTTCTGTGAGGCCACACCCTGGACCGCTATGGGCCCGAATATGGTTCATCGACATCGATTTTTTCAAATTTCGCCTTGATATTGCTTGTTTTAACCGTACAGTGAGTGCCGATTAGGATACCAAACACCTGGATACGATGCGTTTCTAACAAGAGTCCAGCTTGACTGTATTATACCTTTTTGGGGTTTCAAGGATATTCTGATCGACGTACTCGATTTCTGAAAAGTGAGTTTTCATTTGTCTGGTTACGTATTGCGCGCAAGGCATCTAGAATGGTCTTTATTGTGTATTTTTAAGGCTAAATACAATGATTTGTTTATTCAACTGTCTCATTTATCTAATGTCCAGGTGCATATTTCATGGGTTTTAAATTTGTTTATGGTCAATGAACCCGATTTTCAGGATATTGTCTTTCTTCCGCTGTTTGGTTACGTATTGCGGACAGGTCTTCAAGAATTATTGTTTATATAAATTCTCCGTTGGGCTGAATACGATGGTTTGGTTATCTAGAGTCCAGCTCGAGTATCTAAGGGCTTTTCAGACATTTTCATTGTGTTTATTGTCAATAATCCTGTTTTCAGAAAATACCCGGTCTTCAATAGTTTGGTACATTACATCAAAATAGTACATATAGGAGTTTTCCGGTATACTGAATACAATGGTTTGGTTATCTAGAGTCAAGCGTGCCTATTTCATGTCTTTTCATGAGTCAATTAACCCGATTTCCTGAATATAGTCTATCATTAATTGTTTGGTTGTGTATTGCGTACAGATCAGCAAGAGAATTGTCTATGTAGGTCTTCTTCCGGTAGCATGGTTTTTTGTGTTTTTCTTAGTGCAAAAACATAGTGAAATTTCAAAAAACACAAAATGTAGCACACCTGCACTGTTTAACTAAAAGGTTACAAAAACAAAAATTTTTGAACGCTGAATGCTTATAAACCGACTATGTTTATAACTGTGGTACATCTGTATTGATCATGAAAGTGCTATCATTCTAATTCTTCCAGGTCTATTGTATAAATATATAATGCATGTATTAGTATAAAATTGCTAGTAGCCGGTTATTTATCATTGCCTGACCTTCCCTACGGGGTATTTGGGTATTTGCAGGTTAACTAAAAACACACATTTAAGCACAGCATGAATTTTTAAAAAAACCTGTCTGGTAGGTTGAATACGAGGGTTAGGCTGTTTAGACACCAGCACAGATACTTGTTGAGCTGTCGGTTATTTTCGTTGGGTTTAGGCTCGATTAGGTTTTAAGGTTTTCAATGGCTTCAGGGTTCATGAACTTTTAGGATCACATATTCATCAAACACAATTACAGGAGTGATGTTTGTATAAATAGACAGTATGAAGCCGAGAATTGTGCATTGTGTTATATTGATTCATTATTTTAGAAGAAACTGATAACAGAATTACAGCAGTTGGAGGAGAAATTTAAAGCAAAGAAAGCTCGCCTTGAAAGCGATCGCGAGAATTTTTTGAAGAATTTGGAACAGGTGAGGTCACCAATTTATTATTTTATGAGAATGTGGTCTTTAGATAAGAATGAACGTTTTGCAATAGCAAAAGTCACAAATGCCTATACTTACAATTGTAACTTCAGTGAGAGATTTTCATAATATTTTTTCTTTTGGTCAATGGTCGAAATTTTCCATGCTTTCTTCTAAGACGGAATTTTAATATTGTTCAGTTGTGGATCGCATATTAGGAAATTTAGGAGTATCGATTTGGATTTGTTTTGCCACTGTTGGAATGTGCTTCATAATTCACCTCTAACGGTATGAGCCAGTAGTAAATTAAGCATAACACTTCGGGAGAACGGTGTTATTTCTTTTCGTATCCTGAACCTTACACCATAAGTACTTGTATGTGTACATATACTGGCAAGTTCGCCTCTTCATTTGTACACCGCACTCTAGTGGGTGCATCTGAATGCTCATTGTTTCTTGAAATATCATTGTTGTTGATGTTTTTAGTAGTTTTCTGTCCGCCTTCGTTATTAAATATATACATATCGATATAGTTTTTTTAGTTGAATGCAGCACCGCCGACGATTGGCAGAGAAAAGTTTGACAAAATGGTCGACGCAGCCAAACAGCGTCTTCTTGAGGCGTACGAAACGTGGAAACTACGACGGCAAGAAGTCGAAGCAGCAAAACTGGTCGAGCAGCAACAACAGCAAGACGAGTTGCGTAGAAGTCAGCCACCAGTGTCAACCGACGATGACGGTAAGGCCGCCGACGGCGGCGAAGATCAAAAAGAAGTTGCCACTGCCGCCTCTCAGCAACATGAAGACCCAGCGGTTGGCCAGGACGCAAAGAGTCGGATTACTCAGGTGAGTGCCGAATTTGTCTTAAAAATCAGTCTCACCTGGTAGCGGCAATCGCTTTGCCTAGGCAGAATGTTGTATATCTGTCACTTTATCCACCGTAATTCTATCTTAAAACATTACATATGTCAGATCAATGACTTTAATCGCCCTTCAAGAGGCCCTGTGAAATATTTATTGTATATATTACGGATCCGGTTAACTTTTAAAACCTTGTGTTATTAGTTATAGAGTTGTCATAAATTATTGCTGATTTCCAGGTCTGACTCACTGTTTAATAATGTCACGTTAGGTGTAGTCCCTGGGAGTAAGGATAGGAGGGCGACCTCTATTTGGCCCATCACGGCCACTCTGTTAAAATACGACCTCTTCACTGATCCATTTCCGATTTGGGGATTATTTATCAGCGACCATAAAGCAATGGTAGTATTGGAAATTTAATAATATTTAATCTTAACGCCAAATAAACAAAACATCAGTGCTGGTGGTGCATTGATTGTTTGAAAGTTCATTGTAAGCTATTTAAGTCGATTCATTAGACCGTTTCTTAATGAAATATAGAATTTTTACCAACGAGTGTGAGCCTATTTGTGATCTCCTCCTTTTTCGGAGTCGCAAATGACCCCGAAGATGTTATATAAAGTTTTGGGAGCTCCAAGAAGTCCAATGTGTACGCTTGCTTTCTTTTCAGGGTCATACAATCTCGTTGGAAATGAACAATACCATCGACGGTATGCCTGCTACGAAAGTAGACACCGATACGGACGAAACTACGTTTGAAGGTGAAATGACCGATTACGACACTGTTGAGGATAACGATTATAAGCCGGTGAACGACGAGAAGCAAGAGGTTAGTGGATTTTTGTATTTCGCATTCGTTAAAATTATTTAATCTGAGTCGGAATTTGGAGCATTTTGAAGGCAATATATTTAAATTATATTTTGCGAGTGCATTTTTTCTATCAGTAAGTAATACTATGGCATTTGGACGTACTTTCGGAATGTAAACAACTCAGTTATTGGAGGCGATGAATGTTCGGACATCTGGTACGTACTTTCGGAATGTAAACGACTCAGTTATTGGAGGCGATGAATGTTCGGACATCTGGTACGTACTTTCGGAATCTAAACAACTCAGTTATTGGACGCGATAAATGTTCGGACATCTGGTACGTACTTTCGGAATCTAAACAACTCAGTTATTAGAGGCGATGAATGTTCGGACATCTGGTACGTACTTTCGGAATCTAAACAACTCAGTTATTGGAGGCGATGAATGTTCGGACATCTTGTATGTACCTGGATCCTGAAATTTCTAATTAAGCGACGTCTACATCATTCAGAGCTACAACAACGGCCATTCAATATTTGAATATTAATTGCATAAAAAAAACTAGTTCTATTTAAAGGTCTAGGGGTTATTTTATATCATAAATAAAATTGTAATTCCCCCACATAATGTCGTTTGTTCGTTGGTGTGTTTCAAAAAAGCGTGACATAGTCCTAAATCGTACAATAATCATAGCGTTAATACGTTTTGTTTCAGCTCTTCGACCCGTCCGACCAATCGTCGCCTGAAGTACGAAAATTCGGTCAACGACGCAAGGACAAATCAGACGTTGTTACTACTGAAAACCATGATGTGGCAACAACAACAAAAGCCGGAAGTAAGTTAACCTGTTTTTCAAACATTAGGACTATGAAGTGTGTAGCGAAACAAAAAATTGGCTATATGTGTTTAGACGTTCCGTCCCATAATAGTATTTTATTAATATTGATAATAAACTCAGTTGGGCTACGCTTCTTTATATATATCAGTGAGTAACCGGTACCGAAATTAGCCTTAGCCGGAACTTCCATTTTTCTCTGAATTAAAGTATCAATGAGCTTCGTGGTTTTTGGGTAGGATTAATGGGCGCATTTGGTTATTTTTCTATCGAAACGTGATGGTTTCGCTGTTTTGAAAGTACGTTAGGTGTTTTGCTATCCCTCTGGGGTGCTGCACGGAGCTTTTAAAATGCTCCGCTATTATGGTCCGCCAGTTTAAACAATGCTCTATCAAAAGTCGTGTAACAGGTATATCGCCGAACAGAAAAATTCGGCACTTATTACTGTTTTTAAGCAGTCCTCAGAAATGTTAAATACTTCTTTACATTGTCTTACGTTTGGCCTCCTAGGTAGTAAAGCTCCCTAAGTTATACTTTGAGTGCGGGTGCTGATCTCGCTTTTGGTGGCAATAGCAGTCAGAGTTGTCGAAGCGCCTGAGCAAGCGCGTATGGATTTTACAGGTGGGCGGGTACCCTGAAGCAACATAATTTTAGTCTTTTGCTCAAGAAGATGCGCATAGGACGGCTCGAAAATGTGACCTTATGATTGTGATACCATCGCTTTTCCCCTGCGCCACACGACGATTATACATAGCTTATAGGGGAACTTATATGTATACATATATATCAGGGAATAACCGGAATTCCGGCTCCCCGAAGATTCGGGTTCTGGGTCCGGCTAATTTTTCCCACGTTCCAGTTTCATGTCAGTTTAATATTAATACCCAAACCGGGCAAGAGGGACTATATGGATCCAAAGGCGTTTAGACCAATTTGTCTTTCTTCCTTTCTTCTTAAAACTATGGAGAAAATTATTGATAATTATATTAGGGATGTGATATTGGTCAAGTATCCGTTACATCGGAATCAGCATGCGTACAGGTGTGGTAGAAGTACAATCTCGGCCCTGCATGCTACCACATCCTGGATTGAAGGGGAGATGCACAAAGGCAAATACGTGGTAGCTGTTTTTGCGGATGTGTCTGGAGCCTTTGACAGTACTATGATAGAATACATCTTAGCTGGTCTCAGCCGATTCCAGTTGCCGGAATATATAAAGAACTGGCTGGTTAACCTGCTTAATTCAAGAATAGTTCTGGCAAAACTAGGCAAGACAACTGCCAGTGTCAGAGCTACTCGGGGCTTCCCTCAAGGAGGTGTACTATCACCCCTGCTGTGGAGCTTAGTTGTGGATGATCTTTTGGCTTACTTTGACAAATCGAGAGTTTTGAGTATTGCTTACTCAGATGATGTTAGCTTACTCTGCTCCGCCACATCTCTGGGTTTGGCATGTAGACGTATGCAAAACGCGCTTAACTCGATGCTACATTGGAGTAGTAGGAGAGGTCTTTCGATAAGTTCGAGTAAAACGAATCTTATGGTTATCACTCGCAAGAGATCAAGGGCTGAATATAGGTATATAACCTTAAACGGTACTACTTTGAGGCCTTGTGATAGCGTAAAATATTTAGGCTTGTATCTAGACTCAAAATGAGTTGGAGATATCATATTGAACAGGCATCTCAGAAGGCAATAAAACTTCTTTTTGCTATAAAGGGTGCAGTTGGTGTTAATTGGGGGCTACGGCCAAAGTCGATGTCCTTCCTCTATACTGCGGTAGTGCTTCCATCCCTAACTTATGGCTGTGCTATGTGGTGGCACAGAAGCAAATTGAAAACTTATTTGGGAAAATTTCTGAAGGTTCATAGTCTGGCCTGTCGCATGATCACAGGTTCACTTCGTTCTGCTCCTCTGGAGGGTCTAGAGGCCATTATGGGAATTAGACCTATTGATCTCGTTATTGATCAACTGGCAGTTGAAAGCTACTACCACCTGAGAACCACTGGGCTATGGCTTGCTCAGTGCGAGGGTAGTGGATATTATAGGTTGCAAGGATTTGCCCGAGGCATATGTGATACCATAGTAATGCCAACGGACAGAATTTTAAGATTTTTCAGTTGGAATAGGAAATGGTGTGTAAGACATGAGGGAACCCTGTCAGATGGCGATCTTGTGTGCTATACTGATGGTTCACTCATGGACACAGACTGTGGAGTTAGAGTAGGGGCTGGAGTCGTTATTGATAATACACATAGATTACACTTCGCATTAGGGTCCAAGGCAACGATTTTCCAGTCAGAAATTGTTGCAATTTGTAGATGTGCCGAACATCTCGTGGAACAAGGTACTAGGGGAAGGAATATTTGGATTTTCAGTGACAGCCAGGCTGCGCTTAAGGCTCTAGATAAGCCGGTTGTGTCGTCAGCCACTGTTCTTGAATGCCATAAGAAATTAAATATACTAGGTGCCGAAAATGTGCTATGTTTGTCTTGGGTCAAGGGACACTCAGGCATTAGAGGGAATGAAATTGCGGACAGCCTTGCAAAGAAAGGTGCTTTATTGAATGTGTCTGGACCGGAACCTTGTGTTCCAGTTTCCTCTTCTATTGTGAAGACTTCGCTGGTGCGTTCTCTGTTTGGACAACAAGCTAGACGGTGGAGAGGGGGAATAAATTGCAGGCAGACAAGGATTTTCTTTCCTGAAGTCAATTATAGGAGATCTCGCTTCTTATGGAAGCTTAGCAAAGATAGACTGCGTATTGCTATACATGTTTTAACTGGGCATAATCTCTTAAATGCCCATCTTAAGGTTATGAAACTGAGAGAAAGTAGTCTCTGCGAATATTGTCGTCAGGAAGCTGAAACGTCTGAACATTTTGTTTTCAGATGTAAAAATTGGGGTGAAGCTAGGCAAAGGTTCTTAGGTGCTCAACAACTAGCAGTTACTAATGGTAGGACTATGTGTTTGAGTAAATTAATAGGTTTTTGTCTTGCAACTCAGAGGTTTGATCTAGGTTTATAAGAATTACAACACGGTGATGCAAAGGGTCCTACTATTAGGACCTGTGCAAATTATCACACCGTTACTCAAGTCTAATCTAATCTAATCTTTGTAATAAAAGTTTTTCATTTTCAGACAAGATAAGCTAACATGCTAAACCATAACTGAAACAATATCCTTGATGCTATTTTATAACATAAAAATATTCTTTACTTTAAGTTGGCTCTTTTAATTTCCCAACATATATTTATCGACCTTAATAGTTCTTGAGGCACACATAAATAACGATAATCGATCAAGCATTAGCATGTTTATAATTTTTTGTAGTACTCTGTAGTACAGGATTTATCAACTATGCTGTTAGTCCAGGATTTGGGTCCAAGCGGGTTCTAAAATGGGCCCATGAGATCCAAAATAGAATAAAATTGTATAATATCTCTGGAACCACTAGAGCTATTCAGGTTTGTTTGGTCTCATTCTGTAGAGCAATTCATCCTCTGTTTAATTGAATATTACAAAAACAATAGTCTATATATTTTCTTTATTCACCACAGGACACAAAATAGTACCTGGGTGCTTGGGCTGTCAGATCAAACTGGGGGGAAGCAGAAATATCCATTTAGTGAGAATTTCCATCCAGGTTAGTTGATAGCATAGCTTGCTTTCCAGGTTACCGGGGGCCTCAAAATTACATTTTGACGTGTTCACAATTTGCCTTTACAACATGTATGTTGTTTTGTTTGTTAGATAGTATAGTGAAAATGCGTATTTCAACAGGAAACAATTTTATTAGAACTATAATTAACATGGACTTATTTTACCGGAGTTTAAAATAAATATTCGAAATGAAACCAGAAGTACCTATTAAGGCTTTATTTAAACCTTTTTGTTGCTCATTTTTTACATAATTCGACTCAGCTTGTCAAGCCGGTTCGAAATATATTATTTAAAGTACACATTTATTGCCAAAATATTTATAAATTTTTGGGTACCCATGGGTGACCATTGGTAACCCAATGAAATTGAAAAAATACGGTCGTAGATCTGATCGAAGTAAACATTTTCTGAGCCGGATGGTCCGGTTGACTTGAATTTTTGTACAAAAATTATCGCTGTTTCTTCAAAATTGACCGATTTTGGGCTATCGGCGTAGCCGAAAAGACCCGAAAAAATTTGTGGCTGTCTAAGTGTTATAAGTGCAGACATTTCAGACAACGTACAAAACAACTTAATGTTTGCCACTTAGATAAACTCAAGGGCGAATAAAGTTATTTAGGAGGAAAATCGCGTTCATGCAAGCGTAGCGCCGTTCCGCCGTGTTCGGAGTCGCGGTCGGCGCGGAAGCGTCGTAAAACTCGGAAACAGCGCCGAAAACTTGACGACGACGATGATGACGAAGACGACGTGGACAATGATGACGATGACGATGATAACGACGATGACGACGACGAAGACTACATTGACAGCGGCGGCGGTGATGACGACGAAGAAGAAGAGTCGGAGAATAGCGATGCTGACGGCGGTGATGATGGCGATGACGATGATGATGACGATGAAGACTATGTCGATGAAGACTCGAATATGTGAGCAACAACAAGATAATTGTTGGTTGATTAATTGGGCTGCGGTTGCGTTGCGTGTGGTCCGCTCTGATTTGTATTATCATCACATTCGATCCGATGTGATCAAACTTTATTATGCATAAGCTGGGTTCTCATGTCAGATTTTTTGCTCAAAATTAGAAACCATTTTTTTGTATTTTTTGGTGAATTTGAACGTGTGAACAGTGTTCAAAGATTTTCTAGCATATTGCTTTAGCCAATCAGAGGAACTGAGCAGAACTTGAAAATCAAATTTTGAGTTTGTCATATTTTTCTCTACAAATTACAATCAAATTTTGAGCAAAATCTTTGACGTGTGAACACACCTTTACCGTATAAATGTGTGTGTATATATTTTTTCACACTACGGCATCCAATTCGGATATGATGGTATCGTGCATGCTCTGTCGGATGGGATGCAGTGCGAGTGTAGCCTTGTTTTGGTCTGTTATTATTACTTTTACAACTTTGCTGTTTCTTCTGTTGTTGCCGCATTTCTGTTTTGTCGTTTTAAAATGTAACGGTAGTGCATATTTTGCTGTACGTATACTTACTGTACAGTACTCGCCAGAAATGACTGCCGCCTTTCGAACGAACGAAAATCGACCAGAAATTGAAAAAATTCTTGCGCTCGAAGATTCTTCGAACAGTGCTTATGCAATTTTAAAAAGAGTACCAAAAATTGCGAACACACCTCGAGCAAAGTCAAGTATATATATTTTTCCAACAATATTAGTTAATTTACAATCGGAATTAAGTGCTCAAAAATCGATCGAATTTTCGTTCGATTTCGAACGTTTGCGTTTAAACGAAAATCGATCGTTTAAACGAAAGTCGATTAATTTAACGAATTTCGATTGTGTTAAAAATATTTTTTAACAAAAAATGTTAGTTTGCATCTAATTAAACTAATTTAGTTTAAACGAAGATCGATCGATTGCTATTTCGATCGATTTCGTCTGCGTTCGGTTTTATAAGCACTTAATTCTGATTGTAACTGTATTTATGGCACGAATTTTGAACGAACAGCACTCATTTCTGGCGCGTACTGTATACTAAGCTTCTCCTTATTTGTTAGTGCAAGGATAGGGTCCCAGTTTTCGAATTTCTCCACGTTCTTTTCCCCACATGCGAAAAACCAACAGTGATCAACTAAATTTAGTATTTTTATTTATACGCTTAAACTCATATTTTCCGCAAATATTTTTATAAACAATACTACTATTTGTAATGCAATGAATTATAGCCAGAAAATATTTGTACGACATGTTACAAGTACCTGAAAACATGGCCCTATGCATGTAGCATGTATTTATATAAATATGTATATATGTAGAACAAATGCTTGTTCCGTACTTTCTAATTTTCCCGGAAAATGAATATATGGCTCCAATCCTCCGAGAGTTTTGTGAAGGATGTGCATAGACCAGTTCTTTAGGAGCAAAATCTAAACAGTCGCTCAGATTACTTGATAATATTAAATTATTTTTAGTTAAATTGTCTAAATTATTAGTTTATCAAAAATATAGAAATCAAGAGGTGGAACAACAAACGTAGGTCTGTCTGGATTAAGCGATTATGTTTGTAATGAAATTCACAACATAAATTTTAGATTTGCCTGAAAAGATGGTTTTGTTTGACTGCTGCTTAACAACGCTGAGATAGAGTTAAAATTTGATTGTCATACAAGCGGAGCCTAAAATTAGCAATATCTGTGAATCTGTCTTATAGGGGTCATTTCACGAAACCATGTAAATTAGTCGGGGGGGGGCACTTTTTGGCCCATAGCACCAGTCTTTTGGGAGAAAATTTAATGTCGCTAATGAGGTATGGCGGACCTCTGCAACGCTAACATAGTAGGAGCCAGAGGCCTTCAAACCGGGTTGGCAAAATGAAGCCAATAACACATGTCCTACTATAAACATTCGCCGTATCGCCAGCACGTGATACATATGTGTTTTTCATTTCACTGTGATCCTATGGTATTTGCTAGTTTTTTCGCAAAAACTTGGGAGTAAGCATCAACACTGAAGCTGACATCAAGCTTCTGAAAATTTTTTCGTGACATGTAGCCCCCCTCCCGACCAAGGTCAAATCTGGCAGCTTGCATACGCTGGTAAATAACGTCAAAGTGCACTAGCGCCAAAAATGCTATATAGCGGTAATCGTAATCAGTACAGGTGTTATTGAAAAAAGAATATCAGCGTCTGTCCATGTGTTGTTTCATTATAAGGTCGAAGGTCATAAAGTGCCAAAAATGGGGTATGCAAAATGTAGCCCCACCCGACCTGCCGAAAATTAAATTTAAAAATGCCGAATTTAGCATACAGTCTTACAATAGGCGGGATAGAAACGCAACGCCCCACTAAAATCGACCCATGTATTAAAAATTTTTAGTGAAAATGTAGCCCTCCCCCTCCGACCTGACGTGTAGCCGCGCGACCGCAAGAAATTTAAGAGAAACCGAATATGGCAAGAACCATATTAGTATATAAGTTCACCATCGTTGACCACGATATGGGGCCGTGCTGTTAACTAGGTAGCTAGGCAACCCTTTTGCCTGCCCGCACATCTATTCTTCGCGTTGTCCTTGGTATCATCACCTAAATGTAAGCTATTGATACATCAATTGTGTTTGTTTTACAGCAGCAGCGTGTTAAAATAAATCTAGAATCTCTAGAAGTAGCCAAAGTTTCACGCAATATATGTTGTAGGAAGGCGTATCCCCCCGACCTCAGGTGTAGCCCCCTCCCCGACTAACACATATCGGGGTGCCAATTTTTACAAGGCCTAAGGATCTGCCGAAAATTTTTTTGTCGGACATCCCCACCCATGGTTGGTTTGTGAACATAAAATGGTGTCAGGAGGTGTTGTCTCCTTTGCTCTAGAAAAATTTCTGCGACAGACTTGTTCTAAATTGGTGTAGATTTTTAACCATAAAAGGCCCCTAGCTGCACCAAGTTTAGGTCACAAGTCCTCCAAATGGCTTGACCGTGACCCTTTTAGTCCGACTTGCATACAAACAGACCATGGTTCACATGTCACTACGTTACCCTACAGAATATTAATGACTTATTTCGGATTAAAATTTAACGCCCAGGGTTACTTTTTGCGACCCCTGTAGCAGGTTTCAGGTAGCATAGAGACATCGATATTCGAAAAATTCAGGGTTTTACGTCGGAATGGGTCTAGACACTGTACATACGAAAACGTTTCATTTTGGCTTCAAAAATGGTGTTTTAAAAGTACATGGTTTCGTGAAATGACCCATAGATATTGTTATAATGTGATTATAGGAAGGAAAATGGATGACGAGTTGGTGTTACAGTTACTCCAGTTGCTGGTGTAAATTACTTCAGCTTTGAGCCATCACAGGCTTCGATTCGACCAACCGTTGGTGAGATGTGTGTCACGGACTTCATCGCAATTAAATGATGTAAAAACGCTGTTTCTCGACAACCAGTGTAGATATTTGAGTGAAATTTTACTCATTTTCAACTGAGCCTCTATATAATACTTTGCTACGCGGTTCTCTTAGAATGTAGGATTTGTGTCAAAATAGGTTCTAAAATGGGCCCATGCCATCTAAAACACAAGAAAATATCTCTACAAACGCTCGAGGCATATAGGTATTTTCGCCTCATATTGTACAGCTAGTTATCTTCTATGTAGCTGCAAAAGGTGTGCTGCTATTGCCAATATTTACGCTGCAGGGTTGTTCAAAAAGGTTATCATTGTTTTATGGCACCCAAAATACTCGAAAATCGTAATCTCTGTATCACCACTCGAACTATTTGTGTTTTTGGTTTCATTTTACAGAGTAATTTAGCCTCTAGTATGTACATAAGTACATAAGTAGTATGTACATTGCGAACACAATAATCTGGTACGTATATCTTCTCAACTATTTAGGCAACATCAATGATATTCGGTCGCCGATTTTGTAATTTAATGCTTAATATATGTAGCTTTGTATTCAACACTCAGAATTTACTATCTTGGCGATAAGACAAGCCACTGTAATAAGTAGATGAAACAACAACCTTCATTGCAGATGTATTCTTATGCAACCCGAATTGTCTCATTATGATACCTTAAATATGTAGGTTCGGCAGTCGTTTCGACATGTTTGTGATTATCATTCTTCCGTTTCGGCGTTCACTCCGCCGTATCATTGACGGCACGTGACGGTTTGTCATATTTGGTAATTAAATTTTCCGTCCATGTAAAGTTGATGGCGCAGCGTTTTATACAAAATATATATTTGTAAAAAGAACTACCGGGTTAGTTGGAGGGTTCGGGCGGTGGCACTCCTCCTGACTTAGTTTTGGACGTAGTATGAGTCATACGTGCCCACGGTCCGTCGGTTTCATATAAAAATCTGGCTTAGGCTTGGTATATCGACAACGGCGTAGCCAGCATATAGATTTGCTCCTGAGCTTTGCTTTGGTGCAAGAGTAATTCTAACGCAATCCGTCAGTTTTCAGATTAATTTAGCGCGACTGATAAAGAAGAGGTAAAACTTCGTAAACCTTTGAGCTTCAAATGCCGCCACAGTCTACATTTTCTAATATCTTGAGAATTATTTTATTCTTGAGATATTCTTATTTATTATATTATCTTAAGAATTACTAGACTATTAGTTGGAGGGTTCGGGCGGTGGCACTCCTCCTGACTTAGTTTTGGACGTAATATGAGTCATACGTGCCCACGGTCCGTCGGTCTCATATAAAAATCTGGCTTAGGCTACAGGTAAAATTAAGAAAGATTAAAGATTTAAAAAAGATTAATTTAGCGCGACTGATAAAGAAGAGGTAAAACTTCGTAAACCTTTGAGCTTCAAATTCCGCCACAGTCTACATTTTCTAATATCTTGAGCTAAGCGTGTTTGCGTCAAAAGTAAGTTATGTATTTTTATGAAATAATGCGGTTCACTGTCTTTCCATAATAGTGAGACAAAAAATCGGTCCTGCACTGGAAATATGTTTCTGTGAAATTTAAAAGAAATTTCTTTGAATTTTGCACTACCAGATATTCTTTTAAAATTCAAAGAAACATTCCTTGAAATTCAAAGAATTATTTATTTAAAAATTACATAATGTTAAATTTCAGAGATAACTCTGAAATTTCAAGGAATATTTCTTTGAATTTTAAAAGAATATGTGGTGGTGCAAAATTCAAAGAAATTTCTCTTAAATTTCACAGAATATATTTTGAGTGTGTATTTTAAAGCATGGATTCTCGAACCAATCTTTATAATTGAAATACTACAAATTGTTTATTCACAAAATGCTTAAAGAAAGTATTCCCGAACCAAAGTGGTTCTATATTTTGAAAATTTTGGTTTGCAAGAAAAGAATTGGGTAATTTTTTTGTGAATGTTCGTCATCACAAAAATACGTAATTTCGGCGCCGAAGATGTCTTGATGTCTGCCGACCAAAAAGCATTATAACATTTTTTGCGAAATTACACAGTGGGTGCGACTTGTGTTTACTCTCGCATTTATACTATGAGATGTTTGTTGAGTAGACATTGAGTAGGATTGCATTGTGATACCTTTCGAGTGGGCTAGGTCGTTGCGTCGCACAGCTGTAAGACCTGCAGTTCGTCTCAGAAATACAAGCAATTTTTTTTTTGAAAATTCTGTGATTCGTTCGCGTAACTTTAACAGTTCAATTGCTATTCGCGAACTTGTTCGTTGCAAAAAATTTGCGCTTGTTTCTGAGTGTGAATGTGTAGTAACAGTTAAACAGTCGTTAACTAGGAATAAAGAACGACAGGAAAGTTTGTGCGGTGTCTGCGTTTTGTCTATTCTTCTTGGGCCGTGTTGGCATTGCATTCAATCCGAATTGTGTTCACATCGCATCCGCTCCGACATGACTGCATTGAGCTTATGCGTGTGTACGTATACACATTTTTTCTCACGATTTCATCCGATTCTGTTCGAAAAAAATTGTGACTGCTGTGTAGGTTGGGATGTAGTAGGCACACTCTAAATAAACGTCCGATTCGGGTCGAACGCAATTTGAACACGTCCTTAGGTTTGATATTTAAGGAAAAATGTGTTTTGATAAATTATATGATTATGTGTTTAGTCGTCGTCGGTTGTCAGTAAAATGTAAGTTGCTGCGACGGCACGTTTAGTGCTTTTCGACATGGTGTGATTAAATACAATCGATATGTGAGCGATAGGTGGCGCAGTTGATTGTTGGATGCAGTTTAAGCATATGATTAAATACAATCGATCTGTGAGCGATAGGTCCCGCAGTTGATTGTTGGATGTATATAGTTTAAGGATCCATTGGCGCTTTCGCAATTATTGTCTGCATGACAATTTGTTCGGGGGAAAGCAAATACGGGAATTGTCAAGGTTCATAGGCGTTCTGTGCATTATTAGGCTTTGGTGCGGCAGTCCTTGACTAAATTAAGTGAACGGCGTTATCATAATGGGACATGTTATTGTCTGTACCATTTGGTTATCGCTAAAGGGCGTTTATCGACGCCCATGCCTGAAATAGTTGCTATAGTTGTTGTGAATTCCGGGATATGTGTAGTATTTTCATATTAGGAAATATACAGTGGAGCAACGCCCATCCTGATGCAAACGTTGCGTGTACTCGCTGGGTTATTGTTGTCCGAGCAGGATTCATGAGTAATGGGTGCGATGACATTATCGCCATTGGGGCGTTGACAGTGATGGGGTCAGGCTAAAGCTTGCTTGGCTGCTTCTATAGTAGGTCATAATAATGTTGTTATTTGGGTGCTTGGCCGCCATGCCATATGTGGCCCAGGTTAATCCTCAGGGGCAATGCGTTACGACAACAGAACAACTTAGAGCGGGGTTTCGGGGAGCGGCAGATTTCCTGCTTAGGCATTAGCTGAAAAAAACGCGGATGTTTTACTACTTGCGGCGTGTGAGTTTAATATCTTTATCATCATCGCACCTGCTTTTAAAATCCATTTTAAGGTCATCAAAAATATTTTTAGTTTAGACAGTGAAACAGCTCTAGTTCGGATGGCTAAGAATTATTGATAGTCCTTAACCTAAGCTTAGAGTTAGCAATATCGAATACTAAACTTAGGCATTAGCTGAAAAAAACGCGGATGTTTTACTACTTGCGGTGTGTGAGTTTAATATCTTTATCATCATCGCACCTGCTTTTAAAATCCATTTTAAGGTCATCAAAAATATTTTTAGTTTAGACAGTGAAACAGCTCTAGTTCGGATGGCTAAGAATTATTGATAGTCCTTAACCTAAGCTTATGCAAGAGTAAACTTAAGATGCGCCCCCAACCATCCTCTTTTGACACTACATACAAAACGTTGTTAGCGAACAAAACTCGAATTTCAACAGCCGTATCCAATTTCGACATTTTTCTGTTCCCTAACGCCATTAGCGAATGCAATTCGGTCCCTGTACTTTAACACCAGTGTGTTCGCGAACATTTTCAAGTTATAATGTATGGAATATGAAACGGACTAATTTCTGTTCTTTAACGCAAAAACGAAATTTGTGTTCAGTGTACAACTGAATGGCAATCGCTTTTGTCAAAAGAGGATGGTAAGGGGCGCAGCTTAAGTTTACTCATGCATTAGAGTTAGCAATATCGAATACTAAATCAGTGGAATGCTGGTGTCGGTTAGATGAAACAGTTTGCCGGCGGGATCCCCAGTTTAGGCTTAGTCGATGGTTTATGTTGAAAATGCGACAGCCGCTGTCATATGGCGAATGGTTTATTAGTTTGTTTTTAGATACATCTGAGGTAACTATTTCTCGCATTTGTATGGCAACGTCCGTGGGTAAAACCGTCGACCAGCTGTTATCGATTTTCTGTATTCGCCAGTTTCAAGGGTCGATCAGCAGTTCTGGGCCGTCGTACACTATACGTTTACTACTATATAGCAAGTGAATTATAAACCACACTACTGGGACTTTGTGATGTAACCGACATATTCCTCTATAATAACCGATATGCAAGGATTTTGGGTTCTTTTGCATTACCCCCTCAGCCCGCGTTTGCCCAAAAATGGTCAGATGCTGGGAATTTTGGTATTTTTGTGATGCTCGCAGCCCTCCCCTGATCATTTCAACCAAAAATAGCATTTTTAAAATTTTCGCTTTTTTCGGGTGCCAGGGCACCCGTAAAAAATTTTTGCCCCTCGGGAACCCAAAAAATTTTTTTCTTAAAAATTAGATTTTTACCAACCATTCGAAGCGGCTTGACGAGCTGAATCGAATGGTAATATTTGTAAAGGGATCCGATAACCGCATCCGAAGTTATGGCCAAAAATATCAGAGGCTGAGAGGTTCAGCAATTGAGCAGTTTTTGGTCATAACTTAGGATGCTTTTATCAGATCCCGTTAAAAATAACAAGTCGCGTCGAATGATGGGTAAAAATCCAATTTTTAAGAATTTTTTGGGTTCCCAAGGGGGGACTTTGGGACCCGAAAAATCTACGTTAAAAATTCAATTTTTTGTTCCAAATGATCAGGGGAGGTTTCGAGGATCATAAAAATACAAAAATTTCCAGAATCTGACCATTTTTGGGCAAATGCGGCTTAGGGGGAGATAATGGAAAAGAACTGGACTTTGTACCTTCTAGTAGTATCTTGTCATATTTAAGCATATCTATGTATTATGAAATTAATATGTGTTAATGTTTAATGATAGACCTCAGAGCTTGTCGTCGCTCAGCACTAAATATAGTACAAGAAATACAGTACGAATATTAAATTCATATCGTAGTAAAGAAAAGTTTCTGGGCAGGCGTCTATTTGCTGTCGAAAATATTGACGGTCGACGGTTTGACTACAACACCGGTCGTTGCCCAACGCTATTTCCCACATATTGGCACATATTTCATTTGGAGCATACATTGCATAACTATATTGTAACCGGGTTTGTTGTCGGACGTGTGTATTGTATATTCACTCGCTTTGCGAGGTTTCTTAAGGAACCTAAAAATCGCGTAGTGGCTAGTGAGCGAAGTTGGAGCAAAAGTTTGTTCAATAAGTTTGGGCAAGGCAATAAGTCAGACAGGAAAGGGCTAAATTTTGAGCTAATATTGGTAATAAATGTCAAATTAGAGCTTTCGAAAAATAGCGGTTCTCTTGATTTCCAATTATTGTATAAATATTATACTAAGTAATAAAAACATGTCAGTCCACAGCCCTCCGAAAGGTTGGGGGCATGTTCATTCTCGGGGGAAAATTAAAAGTGAGGGGGATAAATTTTGCTTAAAAATACTAAATATTTCCATATTTTCATGCATTTTTACTACCATGAATGTATTTTCAAGCTAAAAAACCATATTTTAGCCTTATAAATAGTGGTAACTAATGTTTAAAAAACAATTTGCAAATAAAAAAACATAAATTTTCAGACATAAAAATTTTGTGGAATTAGTTGAACATGGGGCAATTTGGAAAGTGGTGGGGGCGGTTCCCTCGCCCCCCCACTGTGGACAGGCCAATCACGCACATGGTTCAAACGAAAAAATGTTCTGAAAACGAGATTATTTCAAAAGTGGATGTTTTCTTTAAGCCTGCAAGCGACATATTTCATTGTGTTATATTGCATACTCTTCCGCAATAAAATAAGTGCAATAAAATGCACTACAATAAAATAGTGCGTTTTTGGTGCAACTGATCGTCGTACACTCATCACAAACGAGATCAGTATCGCACTTTGAGTCTTTAAATGCCTATAATCTAAGTACAAAAGCATTGTATTTCCCAGCTGTCATGTTTACTGTAATAAAAGTTGATCTCCTTAGCAGCGGTCATCGCGCAAAGTGTTAGGGTATGTTCACATAGCGTCCGATTCGGACGTGTGCTTAGAGTGTGCATACTGCATCCGATTCGAATCCGATCCGGACACAGCATTCACAATTTTTTCGGACCGAATCGGATGAAATAGTGTGAAAAACAAATACATATACTTACACAATCATGTGCTAGGCATAGAGTTTAGTTGTGTCGGATCGGGCTGGACGCACTGTGAGCGCGCATTTGTGGAAATCGGGTCAGCGCTTGCACGACGTGACGCCATGTTATGGGATTTATGTGCTTTCATCGACAATATTTGACATGTTATGAGGCAGAAGTTGTAAGAGGAAAAAACGACTTTGTTTGGTGGTCACCTAGGAATAATGTACCCTCGTTCGTACATAGCTGTATGGTCCCATGGTTATGTAAACGAATAGGAATTCTGACCGTACGGATGCAGGAAAACTATATATAGTTAAGCTAAAGTCTTAGAAGTGCCCGTCACCTGTCGAACGAACAAGCATCGTTTCAAAACTAAACGACTTCAGTTGAGTGCGTCGTTCAACTAGCAGCCGTCAATTCTGCGCACGTACAGTATGAATAATTATTTATAGTTTATGTACTATACATCAGATATTTAGAGTAATATTATTACTAAAGCTGACAGAAATAGCGATGAACAGCAAACTTGACTACCTAAAGAAGTACATGAACGCTGAGGATTTGAAGCAGTACAAGTTCAATGATACATCCTCGTCAGGCGGCCGTGATAAAGCGAAAAAGAAACGGAAGAAAAAGCACGCTGCCACGATGAACGGTCAAAGGTAGGCCATGTTATGCTAGTTTTGGACATGAGCACGTTATCATGTCTTGGGTGTTTTAAGTTCTAGGTATCAGATAAATATTTTGTGCTCCAAAAATAAGTCTCGGATTACGATCGAGCGAACATCGATCGAGCAGCGGTCATTTCTGGTAGGTACTGTTGTAAGAATAATTTTTCATTACAAAAATTGGCATTAACTTTTGGGCTCTCCATTCAATTGTGCCGGGGGCATGAACCGGGGTGCTTAATTTTGCAATGGTACTTTTTGCCAATAAAATACGGTCAAACATCATGTTAGAAACACTGATACAGAGCAAAAGCGATTTTCAAGTAAATTTTAAAATTTTTAGTTTCAAGACGGAATTTTATTACAAATTTTGATCAATTTTTATGTCACTTGGGGGTCTTTTTACCCAGTGGAAACAAAAAATTTGCGTAGAGGCGATAAGCCGGGAAGCCCAAACTTTTGCGAGAGGGATGAAACTGGCAAGCACTTGGTTTTCTCCAGAGAGCTCTTGAAAATGCCAGTTGTCCCAACCTCTCCTCCCCAATTTGTAGAGCCCAGAACTTTTTTGATATTCTCTACATAATTCTAGTATTTCAGTTTCTTTTAAATTCTGTTTAATAGTCACCGTCATTATAGTCATTTTAGAGCACAATATTTGTCTGTGCTACACGTAACACATCACCGGATAAATGTATAATGTATGAGCGTTTTTTACTCGTCGCGTGAGTAATAGAGAAATTTTTTTGTGAAACATTTTAAGCTCTGTCGTCATTTTTCTATAAATTAGAAAAACAAACTCCAGTGTTTTACAATAAGTATTTTTTTATCATTTAGATCATTGGGCTATTAGACCAGATTTGAGATTTGTAACGCTTTATGGAGACATTTGGTCTCGAAAATTGGTTCTATCCTCAGGAGCTATAACCTTTGATTCGCTTCATCTTTGTCAGAGCAGCGGTTTTCGATGTGTGAAGCAGTTTAAAAAATATAACATCTTCAGAACTTGGACTGACCGAATATATTGTGTGCTCCTAAGAAGTGAACGCTGGGCTTATAGAGGCATTTTGGAACCATTGGACACTCTGGTTTTATTGTCTTAAACCTAGTTCTGGATGCTTTAGTTGGTTAACATGCTCAGTTTAAGCGTCATGTTGCAATTATTTTCATGTTTCTTATTAGTTTGTAGTAGGCTAGGATCTATAGGCTTATGAAGTTGTTTGAACACTTTGAAAGCAGTGATATTCTCGTTTCTTGCTTCCGCGTGCACTCTTCTTATGGTACTACGTATATATACTAAAATAGCCGTTCCGTTAGCCATAGTATTACAATTTAACACATCAGATAGGTAAAATTGCATATTTAAAATCACAATTCACAACCGTGGCGATAAGACAAGGTATTAGCACTAATTGCTTTGTCATTCGCCTAAAGGGACTACAAAACGCATACCCAATAGCTACTAGAAGCTGGCTCACCACACGATTGTGCGGCAAGCAATATCGCTGGGAGCAGGCGGCGTTCATAGTCACAGACACAGTCGCGAACAGAAGTAAGTGAAGCGCATACTCTACGGACGGACGTAATTGCGCTCGCATTTGCGGACTTACTTTTATCCGTGGCTGTGTTGACCTAGTCAACTCATCATTATGTCAACCTCGAAAATCCTTATATTCGCGGATTTTACAAGTTACAGCATTAGATTGAAATGCACAGAATCATGCATAGATCACAGGGAGGTCTCGGGGCATGCATATAATGCAAAAAGTCTATTGATCACAGATACATTCAAATGAATTGTCTCATCGAGATTAGCATCCCTGAAAAGCGTTATAACCACAAACCAGATGCAACAAATTGTAATGTGGTTGAAAATCACTGAATCATGTACTGCTCAAGGGACGGGGGGTGGGGTGGTATGGCATACAGTACCATTCTAAAAGTGTACATCAGTCACACAACACCTACTTTCCAATAAATCACTTCATTCGTTTTTAGCATCCTCTAAAATCTTTATAGCAACAAATGCAACAAATTATAGGTTGAAAATAACAAAATCATGCATGACTCGAAGGAGGGGATCCATGGAATAAAGCACCATTCCAAAAAATCTAAACCCGTCACAGATACCCTCAAGTAAATCACTTCATCGTTTTCAGCATCCTAGGAAACAGATACAACAAAATATGACATTACATCGAAAATAACGAAAAGAGCATGGCTCTTTTGGGCTACCGGACGATAAGTACATCACCATTCCGAAAATGGGTACACCGGTCACAGATACGTTCAAATAAAGCATTCCATTGTTTTCAGTTATGTACAGCGTTGGTTGTTTTTTTGTAGACGAGGGCTAAAAATCATTGACCCGGATGACGAGATGAAAGCCTCGACTGAGTTTTTTGCCCAAAACAACGACACCGAATTGGATCATCTGGACGATGATGTTGGTGAAAATGCTCCGCAAATAGAAATTTGTGAAATGAAAACCGATAAACAAAAAGCAATGGAGCGATTTGAGCAGTCAGACAGGTGGCATAGAGGTAAGCGGCTCGTTTGTCGTTGCACAAAACATTTGAGATATGTTTGTAAACACAATGGCAATTGTACTTTTTAGGCGGCATTTTTGTCCTTCCAGACCTACGTCTTGCTTGCTGTTGCCAAATTCTGGCATAAATATAAAGACATAAACATAATTGGAGCTGCAATGATTGGACTGTTGTTAAGTAACACGATTTGGGTTTGCTCTGTTACACAGATGGCTCTGCCATTGATGTTGGTATCATGCGTTGTCGTACGGGTATATACATAACAAGCAGAGTACGGGAACCTTTCCGTTTAGGCATTCTGACTACCGTCTTTCAGGCAGTGGTCTTGGCCATCGAAACATGTGCCGTGATAATAGATGGTTTCAGACTTAAGAATAGAAATATACATATATTTATATTTAGTGACAGTAGAGCAGCACGTGTTGGAAAAAGTCAGGTTAAGTATTTATGCAATCTGGGATGTGTAAAGCGACTTAAATGGATAGGTCGAAATAATATGGTTACTCTGGCTAGGGTCAAAGGCTATTCCGGAGATGAAAGAAACAAAATACCGGATAACTAACCAGACTAAGCTTAATACTAGGACTTTGGGACAGGAACCATTATGTTCCTATAAGCGTTTCTGTACTTAACACTAGGGATGTACCGGAGCTTAGCCCCGACCCCGGGGCTACGCATTTAGCCCCAGACCGGGCCAACGTCGAAGCCCCGGCCCCAGTAAAGGTTTCAGAAAAAAATATTTTTGGTAACAAATTGGTAGAACAGTTAACAAAACAATCTGGCGCTTTAGCTGAAGATATAATGCTTGCTACTAGCTAGGACAGTGAAAATTCCACATCACCTTCCTGAAACTGTGAACTTTAGCTCACAACGTACAGTTTATTAAACTAATAAACTAAAATGTTAAAAACAATTTGTGTTGATTTTTTGATATTTTAACGAGATTATTACGTAAATGGACAAAATTTGGATAGTGTTTCAGAAAAAAATATTTTTTTTGTAACAAATTAGTGGAACAGTTAACAAAACAATCTGACGCTTTAGCTGAAAATATAATGCTTGATACTAGCTGGGACAGCGAAAATTTCACATCACCTTCCTGAAACTGTGAACTTTAGCTCACAACGTACAGTTTATTAAAGTAATAAACTAAAATGTTAAAATCGATTGAGTTTTTGATATTTCAACGAGATTATTACGTAAACGGGCAAAATTTGGATATCGTTTTTCTTTTGACAAAAATATTTTTGATCAGGGATGTTTTATTCTGTGTCATATGGTTGGAACTTGAACTGTAATACATAATGGTGGCAATGAAATTCGTCTACCGAGTTCGATTACATATCCATTATCTCTTGAACTGCAACAGTAGCAGTGTTAAGGGTCAGCGAAATATCCTATTAGTCGGAGCCTAAATTAACAACCCTATATGTAGTTGTCAAATCTTTTCGCTATGAATTCCCCTCACTCCTTGGGAGTCTGGATTCCCAGGAAGGATTTTACTCCCTCCAACCCCCTGTCGGCATGTATGTATATGTGGTATATATGTATACTCTATATGCGCTGAAAAGTCGAAGACATAGCACTTTTCGGCTAGCCCCGGTCTCGGCCCCGGTAGGCTAGCCCCGGCCCCGGTACAACACTACTTATTATGTGGTTGGAGGAAAGGTCTTTTATAGAATTCAGAAGAATTTGAAGTAACTGTACTGACTTTAGACAGACTAGGGTCTTCTTTGATAAACTCGATAAATTCGGATAAAAATACTGTTGAACCTGAACAAAGATGGCATGAGAACTGCCATGCAATTTTTGACGGGCCATTAGACCTTTAATTTTCATTTATATAGGCAAGCTTATCAGACAATAATTTGGCATATACTGTGGAATTGTGCCAGAGACTACGAATCATTTTTGTTAATGGACTGCATGGTTTTAAAGGACTCACGAAAGACATTTTTTAGAACAGAGATATTAGATGAGGAGGACGGACGTAATGTGAACTTATCGAGAATAATTCTAGGATTTGTGAAAAGTATTGCAGAATACAATTTGACTTGGGGTGATTAAAAGGGCCAATTTTGCCTAGTAAGGCTTTTATACCACATCTTATTACATATGTATATCTAAATGCAAATAAGTAGTTTAGCAAAACTTCTTCGAACATAAACACTAAGACCGAAAAGGCTGTTGCAAATCTTGATGATCATTGGGCAAATGTCGCAGGAAAATTCAAATTACGTCAATGCGGCTGTGAGAAGGCTAGTTTAATATAGCTTTGTCGATAACTTAAGCGATCGTTATTGCCATGCAAGTTTAGTCAGCGTGACGGTAATTATATGCAGACATTATTATTTTAGTTGAAAATGTGGCCACTTCTGAGCCTAGCACATCTACTGCTGCTGGTGCCAATCCGTCTGATAGTGGACAATGGCGTCCGAAGTTTGGTGCAAAGTCTGATTGGTCCGGCAATGCAACATTAAGCAGTTTCGATCGCAAAATTAAGCGAAGAAAGATATCACCGACTGATAAACGCTCAACTATAACAGGAAGACATGACAGCGACAGCGATGGAGGTCCGGAATCAGCAAGACTTGGCCGGAGGCACTCGAATGGCTCCGAATCAGATTTTTCTTTGCCTGAGCGAACTCGAAAAACCGGTCGTGAGCCAGAGTCGCCCCGCAGCATCACGTCGCGGACGGCCAGACACGCAAAAAACGACCGTACTGGTGATGATTTGGAAGTCAACGGAAACGATTCTGACCTAAGTCCTCCACGTCAACGCCGAAACAAAAATGTTAGCGACGATGGTGATAGTGATATTGAGGTACGCGAATGGTGTCTTATTGGAGTGGTGTGCGTCAAGATCAGGTTGGGTACGCATCAGGGAGTAATCTGGTGGTGAAATTTGTACTAAAATTGTTCCGTTTCCCAATCAAAATTAGCTAACAAACGAAACCACAAAGTAAACCACTACTCTTGGTGCTATTTATTTAAAACAAAAATATTTTAACATAATGTTATAATAATATATGTTATAAAACAAAATATTTTCTGTTTTGGATTAGCTCTATATTTTGTGCACATCATTTCCTCCATTTATACTAAACATATTACACACTGACGTATAACGCTGGTCAACCAATCACTAACGTACATGTTATAACCTTTGAAGTACTCTATAGTCCGAAATTTGTTAGCTACACCGTTGCACAACGGTTCCTGCTTAGTGTCCTCCGACAAACAACTGTCTTTATCAGTTAATACTTATATGTTGAGAGCACAACATAAAGCAATTTTGAATTTTTAACTTTAAAAAAAAAATTGGCTAATTCTAGCAGTTCGCCTGTGGGGGAAAACGACTGAGCGTGGTTTTCATCGCCTGTGGGGGAAACGACTGAGCGTGGTTTTCATCGCCTGTGGGGGAAAACGACTGAGCGTGGTTTTCATCGCCTGTGGGGGAAAACGACTGAGCGTGGTTTTCATCGCCTGTGGGGGAAAACGACTGAGCGTGGTTTTCATCGCATGTGGGGGAAAACAATTGAGCGTGGTTTTCATCGCATATGGGGGAAAACGACTGAGCGTGGTTTTCATCGCCTGTGGGGGAAAACGACTGAGCGTGGTTTTCATCGCCTGTGGGGGAAAAGGACTGAGGGTGGTTTCCATCGCCTGTGGGGGAAACGGACTGAGGGTGGTTTTCATCGCCTGTGGGGGAAAACGACTGAGCGTGGTTTTCATCGCCTGTGGGGGAAAAGGACTGAGGGTGGTTTCCATCGCCTGTGGGGGAAACGGACTGAGGGTGGTTTTCATCGCCTGTGGGGGAAAACGACTGAGCTTAGTTTTCATAGCCTGTGGGGGAAACGACTGAGCGTGGTTTTCATCGCCTGTGGGGGAAAACGATTGAGCGTGGTTTACATCGCCTGTGGGGGAAAACGACTGAGCGTGGTTTTCATCGCCTGTGGGGGAAAACGACTGAGCGTGGTTTTCATCGCCTGTGGGGGAAAACGACTGAGCGTGGTTTTCATCGCCTGTGGGGAAACGGACTGAGGGTGGTTTTCATCGCCTGTGGGGGAAAACGATTGAGCGTGGTTTTCATCGCATGTGGGGGAAAACGACTGAGCGTGGTTTTCATCGCCTGTGGGGGAAAACGACTGAGCGTGGTTTTCATCGCCTGTGGGGAAAACGACTGAGCGTGGTTTTCATCGCCTGTGGGGGAAAAGGACTGAGGGTGGTTTTCATCGCCTGTGGGGGAAAAGGACTGAGGGTGGTTTTCATCGCCTGTGGGGGAAAACGACTGAGCGTGGTTTTCATCGCCTGTGGGGGGAAAACGACTGAGCGTGGTTTTCATCGCCTGGGGGGAAACGATTGAGCGTGGTTTTCATCTCCTGTGGGGGAAAACGACTGAGCGTGGTTTTCATCGCCTGTGGGGGAAAACGACTGAGCGTTGTTTTCATCGCCTGTGGGGGAAAACGACTGAGCGTGGTTTTCATCGCCTGTGGGGGAAAAGGACTGAGGGTGGTTTTCATCGCCTGTGGGGGAAAAGGACTGAGGGTGGTTTTCATCGTCTGTGGGTGAAAACGACTGAGCGTGGTTTTCATCGCATGTGGGGGAAAACGATTGAGCGTGGTTTTCATCGCCTGTGGGAGAAAACGACTGAGCGTGGTTTTCATCGCCTGTGGGGGAAAACGACTGACCGTGGTTTTCATCGCCTGTGGGGGAAAACGACTGAGCGTGGTTTTCATCGCCTGTGGGGGAAAAGGACTGAGGGTGGTTTTCATCGCCTGTGGGGGAAAAGGACTGACGTGGGGGAAAACGACTGAGCGTGGTTTTCATTGCCTAAGTCGATGTTTCTACATTGAGCGTCCCGGGTAACGGTACATATAGGAAAATACACCCATGGTAGTACAGTAAGAGTAACAATGGCTGTAAATTTTGAGTACATATTGGCATCTCTTCATAAATGTGAAAAAGGAAAGACCAGGTTGATAAATTTGCGGTTACATCCATCACGGTTTTGCTCTTATCATCTAGGAATTGTTTGTCTTAACCTTATATTAATTGAAGAACGGTAGCTCGAAATTTATAAATGCATCATTCACGAAGATTTTAATTATAAGAAAATGATTTTATGCTATAAGGCTCAAGTACGTGCCGGATTGAATGCTTTATTCCACGTAAGTACAATTGCATTCATCGAAAAATATAGGAACCCCGTATAACCGTCAACATACAACTTAGTTGAAAAAATTCCAAAATTTCACAATTATTTTATTACGTAAAGCTGCTAGCCCATAAGTATTGATTTGCGATAAGCCAATGACAGCTCCATGAATGTGATTAGATATTAGTTAGGATTCGTGTCTCTACGCTAACAAATTCAATGTTTCAACGGCCGCTTTCAGCACACAAAAGTATGTTATATTTTAGCGATTTGACACATGAATATTTGTTTGTTCTTTTCAAAGATTACGGTTTGGTGTGTATCCCATACTGTTCCGCAGTTCATAACCACGTAGTAAAAGTTGACAATTGTTAGCAGTCCATTGACTGATTGAGTCACGCCAATCCTAAATATTGTAGCTAATTTTCCGTTTTCTGTACGGAGACGGTTGCTTTCGGAATATAAAATCCTGGACTTAACATTCAAATCCTTAAATAATTTTTATTCTATATATGTATATGATTGGCACGTTCGCAGCCTTCTGGGAAGAATTTGGTATTGGGCGCTCCTTGATCAAGTTCCTAGGGAAATTTAGAGGTGAGGTACAAAATTTATGTGGTCTTTACGATTCAAATTTGGGTTACCTTCAGGTAATTGTTACTGTAGCGCAGATATTTTCACGTTATAACTCAGCGGTATAGCATTGGAAATATTAGTAATAGTGAGGTTTAATAATTGTATGTGGGGAGTACAAATTTAGGGACATTAACAAAATTATTTAGTTTAACATGAGGGTTCCTTAAAGGTGGGATTATGGTGTCACCGGACAAGTGGAGTTTAACCTCACACCCTCTGCGGACGAGTCAATGTGGTGTTTAAGGTTTTTATAAATATCTACCTTGGTGTAGATGGTTAAGTGGCGTTATTTCACTCTAGAAGTTGCGACAATGGCCTATTGTGAGGGACGATAGTTATGTGGCTTTAAAATTCCAACCTGGACCTTTGTTCGTGTCCAAAAGTTTGCGAAACCGAGCTCGGATCGACCCTTCGAGGACGAATAAGTTATTCGTTATTTCGGTGATAAAATTGGACATTAATAATTTAAGTCGTTTGTTTTTAATTTTCAAACCACTGCACAGATAAGCAAACGTTCGCGCACTAATAAACAAGTATAATAATTATTGTGTTGTAGGTGCCACGGCGGCGTTCCAAACCAACCAAAACATTGTCCGGTGCTTCTTCGGGTTTGCAAACGGCAGAAAAAATGGCGGAAGAAGCGAAGGCGTTGAAAGCTCGCGAAGATAGTGTATTTGCAAAGGTACAATAAATAATTATTAAAGGTTTTTTCTTTAAGTGACGGTGTTTAAGAAAATCTGGCTTTCCTACGGAGAAAATCCTAGGTATTTCGGCTTTCTCCATGTGGCCCCATTTATTAATTGCTTCCCCCAGTTCATCTTCTCACCCTCCCCAGGATATTTTTTGCGCGACTAAAAATATTCCATTTTGTTCTCTGCGAGGCAAAATTATGTCAATTTTTCCTTGTGGAACTAAAAAAATTTCTAAACTTTTGCCCTGTTGGGCTAAATAACAGTACAATAATTGCCGTCAATCTATAGAGTTTCACTATATAATGGGCATTATTATTGTATATTTACTATGAATTAGCCATTTATGTCATTTTAGCATTTAATCACCAGTTCAGGTGGGGGTCCCAGTTCAACGTAAGGGAAGCCGAATTTCTCCCCACCAGGTGCCCGTAGTTCGATCTGGTGCCTCCAGTTAGGTACCCTGGAGGCAGTTTGGGAAAGCCAAATAATAAAAAATTTTAGGAGCTATTAATGTGAGATGGTCATCAAAAAACTAAAAAATGTAATATGAGAGACGAAATCGCTGGCTCTCTCCTGATAAATAGCAAGTCTTTGTGATAATTGGGATCATATTCTGCCAAAACTATTCGTGGTCTGTCCATTGCGTTCCGAAAAGTGGGGGCTTTGGGGCCCTCACATGTTCATTTCTGGGGAAATATCTAACCTGGAAAACTTTCTTCTATATTTTACATTATATTTCCATATTTTCCTTTAACAGTTGTGAAAACATTTTCAGGTCGTTAAACCTCGTTTCGGCATTGGAAATATGTTGTAATAATCAAAAAATATTTAGTATATGAAAAACGTGAACTTAGGTACTATAATAAATCATGGCGCAACATGGCGGAATTGGAAAAGGGGATGCTCGCTACTCCCACTGCGGAGAGGCCGATATTCTGGATTGGTTTCGTTATTGAACTCTGAGTGTCAACAAAGTGTTTGCGTTAGGTGAAATTTGGGACCATGTTTATACTATATTTTTTCTTGCAACATCCATAACTCAAAATTTACGATGTCCGATCGTCTGGTGTGATAGTAGTTCATCACATCACGAAAACAAATATTCTAATATCTTCTCCACGTAAAAGTAAGCCGAAGCGGCTTAGATCAGAGGTCAGTTCCACAATGCGACTGACGGAACAACTTTCACGACGGCGACACTACAACCGGCGCAAATATTTTATCAAAGACAGTGTAATTTTGTAGAACAATATTATTTATTTAGGTATATATAAGTCTTTTCCCAACTTTTGGGTTTATTATTAGGGTTCAAAAGATGCCATGTGATCCGGAATATATATTAGCAATGTTAAAGTCCGTTGGTAGAGGGGGTTACGCTCTGTGTTCGTGCTTAATAATATTGGTTACTGATATTTTAGAATAAGGTAAAAATAAGATTTAAGATGGTCTGTGAGACCGAAAATACACGGAAACTGTCTTATCTACGTAACCGACCACCATGACCGAAGATGTAGTGTATCTATCTGGAAATACATTGCGTGAAGCAAGCGATATATTGTATGCACTGGATACTCTCATATAAAAAAACTTAAGCTTGATCGACCTGATTAGTCATTTTGTTACGTCAAAAAGCTTACACTAACATTCCGCCAACTTAACGTTAGGTATTAAGGTTTTAGTGAAGTCTGTAATATGTATTTTAGTTTTGAAATTTTGATCGAAATAGTTGGTGGAGAAAAACTTTTTCACGGAATTTGACTTTTTAGAAAACGCAATGTTTTACCTTATGCGTGTATTCCTGTGTCAAGTTCGACGATTCCTATTTTCGAAATAAATTTAAAACTGTGCATTCTGAAAACACGGTCTACGATGCGCGGAATCGGGCGAGAAATACAAAATAAATCAGATAATTATTGTTAGTATACATTGTTTTCGGTGAACGATGCGACTCCAGATGACCGTTGTAGATAAATTTATATCGTCGCCGGCCGTAGCGGAAAGCTTATGCTTCGGAACTTTCTGAAGAGGAATCGTCAGTCATTGATTATTTTTGTTGTGCTTTAGATGTCCGATTCAGTGTCGGGTCGTGCTGCGGAGCCTGTTGTTCGCAACTCGTATCGTAAAAAGAAGCAGGAGCTCAGCGAAGAAGAAAAGAAGCGGCAGGAAGATCTTGGGCTCAAATACAAAGCTTGGAACAAGGGGTATGTTTATAGGGATAACATTTTTATTGATAAATAATAATGAACCATGGTGGTACCATGGGGCGTCTAAAGGTCTGTTAATATCATGGTTTGTTTTTTGTCCAAACTACAAAACGCCACTAACACATATTTTACTCGATATTCAACCGCTTTGTATGAAGTACATGTGGTCATCTGCGTTCATCAGACGCCTAGCTTCGTACTTATTATCTCATTTCAATAGTTTTTCTCTTATTTTACATTACCTATATTTATGTTCGTTTTAGTGTGAAGCAAAGCTCTCTTCAACAGGAGCGTGTTGCCGACGTCTTGCGCGAAATTGACAAACCGCTGGCACGTTTTGCTGACGACGCGGATCTCAATAGCCTTCTGCGCTCTCAAGATCTCAAGGACGATCCAATGCTCGAGTACATGATGAATAAACGGACCAAGCAGCATAGGTCCACAACAACTGGTGAGTCATTTTTTATGTCCGCAGCTAACAAAAAGACTTATTATATCTACAGATTTGACGCTTTGCAATTATAATTAATGGCATCGGTAAGTATTCGGCCCGCTATCGTATACTCATTGCGGGACGCTATGGGCTAACTATTGCATTTTAGTCCGGTAGGTCTTTGTGTTCGCAGTAAGTAGGATGTATAGCTGCTTCGGTAGATCATGCAACCGACAAGTAAGCTAAAGTGCAGGCAAATACTACTTATTTATATCGGTGAAAATCTACCTAGTGTAGGGTTACGTCAGTAGTCGAACGAAGTCTCGTGTTCGATTTCGATAGTTTCGTTTAATCAAGAATCGATAGTTTGGGAGTAAAGATAGAAACGTTCGAAAGTGTTAAAATAAACGGTTGTCTGCGATTAATTAAAACGTTAGTAACTAACTGGTAAGTACTGACGTAAGTAACTAAACGTTAGTCAACTGTTGACGTTTGATTTAACGAATAATTGATCGTTCGATTTCGTTTGTGTTCGATAGTATCTGCATCTTATTCTTATTGTAACAATAGTTTAGTTCTTTCCGCATAGCGCGTGTATTAACGTAATATTTACTTATTTATTCGTTGTAGTATATCCGAAATACACCGGTCCATCACCTGCGATCCCGAATCGCTATAGTATTGCACCGGGCTACCGGTGGGATGGTGTGGATCGCTCGAATGGATTTGAAGAAAAATTAGTCCTTCGATCAAATACAAAAGCTGCCGAAGACGAAGAATATTATAAGTGGAGTTATGGGGCATACGAGTGACTTATGTACGTATATATATATGACACATAGTTTTATTTTTTAGCTGATACAGTTGTATACCGTACAGTACGGTCCAGATATGACTGTAGTATTTTGAGCGAAGGAGCATCGTGCGAACATCGGGTCTTTTTTGGCCTGAACGATACATTTTACGACACTTCACCTTGAAGTTTCGTACGAACCTGATCTGGTTTGTGGTTTACGGTATTTGTCTTGTATGGGGACTCTTTGATTGGATTGCCTGTTACGAAACAATATAAAAATAACAAACGCTTGTGTTATAAAAGTGTAAAGACCATACTGACCTCACTTTGGTACTTAGAGATATCGCCTGTAAATCGCAGTAAATTTAATTTGCCTGTAAAGTGTGGTGTTGCTATCGATATTCTGTTTGCGCGTACCGTCTAAGAAATTCTGCTTAGGAAATTTGCTCCTTTACTCCCGGACTGCTTCCGGAAATGCAGATGTCTGTGGTAAGTTTGGACGTGTTATGTACTAGTAAATTTCAGATGTAGGAGCCGAATAATACGGAGGATATGGAAAATGGCACTGCTCGCTGTGTATTTTTTAATAATTTTAGTTGTCTTCTTAAGGACAGACTTCGTTATCAAAGCTTCAGTTTTATTAAACTCCGTTAGAGATGTCTGAAATCATTCAAAATTTGCTAATGTGATCATAAAAGGATTAGGAATAGGTACGTGTCAGAGATATAACTATTTTTTATCCCGTAATGGTAGTAACCTGACGACAAGGCCAGTTTCCAAAGTAGTCAATGTATCTAGCCTCTCCATAGAGGCGGTCCCAGGATTTTTTTGAGCTCCTTCCTAGGATGTCGGCTGTTCGTTTGTCATGTCGCCCGGTAAATTTTGGCTTACTCCCAGGTCAACCTCTGTCTCACTACGCTCCAGGTATTTTGACGTAACAAATAAAAATGATCGTCCTAACGAAAACCGGTTATAGCAAAATTCAATACTGCTATTTATGTTTCGACTATGCGAAGCGCGTTCTGCAGAAATATGCACATTGAGTTGGTAAATAATTATAATGCAACAAAAATATCGACAAAATGATGTAAATCCATGAAAAATACGAAAAATGCGGTTATGAAACACCACAGCTGACTTGGAGGATACGGCTTTCACCAGCTATCTCCAGTTTCCGCCGGCTTGGAGCTGGGGTCAACAACTTTAAGCCCCGGGTAAAATAAAGCTTCCAGGTAAAATAATCATTTTGTGGAGATGCCAGTCAGTAGAAACGCCAAACCGTCAAAGAAACAGGTTTGGAAAGTTATTCAATATCGTACAAAAGCCACTGTTTGACGAACTGTTAATACAGATGAAATAAAATTGAGTGTTCTGTAGGTTTTCAACCAGCGACTGCAACAGTATATTTACAAATCTGCATAATTTAATAACGAAAAACACCAGCAATATAAATTTTCAGAGAGTGGATTACAACTGGTGACCGTAACCATTAGTCCTTAGGCGCACACAGCACCTCATACATAAGCCAATCTAGTTAACAGGAATTCACCTTCGAGGTAAGAGGCCGGCGAGGTGTGCAATGGCTTTAGGTTGGATGAAAGGCAAATGGGGTAAGGGTGGTGGACGCCGTAGTCAAGCCGCTGCGCCGCGGCAAGGCTAGTCGTAGGTTTGCGGCGGGTTTAGTATAGGACAGAGCAAGATGCTGTGACATAAATCAAGCCGGCGTAGCGGGAGCTTTGTACTCACCAGTGCAAATCTCCCGGTAGATTGGTTCTTGTTCAGGGCAGATCTTCCAGCAGATTTTCACCCTCGTGAAAACTGAAATTGTGATGACAAGGATCTCAGACAAGCTACACGCCCAGTACGAGTTTCTCTGTCACACAAATATAAAATCAGAAATATGCTCTACGGTTTGGATTTCTTATGTTTCAAAGGCTCGAGCTCACTCACTTGCCACTGCAACTTTGAACTAATCAAGTACACAGGCCAGATATTTGTACCCGTCGCATTCAATAACGACATCGACATACATACATCCACCTCAATGTTTTATTCCTATATTCTTCTGGGATAGAAACCGATTGCAGCTTTGCCGGGCAACTTTGGATTTAACCTGACCCTAAGGAGAGACATGCGGCGATGAGCTACGCTAGGCATTTGTAATCATACAACCTCTGTAGAACCGTGAAAACCGTGTTACGTCAAAGCAGTCGACGTACAGTCGTGGCCAAAAATAAGCGTAATCGAAACCGAAGTCGATCAAAATTTCGTTTAATCCAAAATAATAGAAGTTTTATTAATTTGAAATTTATTATTTGCGCTAAAATCGCAAAATGTCAATCGACCGAAATTCAACGAATTGAAACCGTTCATAATTTCGATTATATTGTCTTTATTTCTAGCCACTACTAGCATTGATTCTGCTACTGCCATACAGTACTCGCCAGAAATGAGTGTCGCATTTCGAACGAGCGAACATCGAACAAAATTTATATATTCTCGAACACTTTCCGAACAAACTTCGAACAGCTTTCGAACAAATTTTAAAAAGTGCGCCAAAATTTCGAACACAATTCGAACAAAATTTTAAAATTATCGAGCGAACATCGAACGAACAGCACTCATTTCTGGCGAGTACTGTAGTGGTTTTTCGCTTCGTTGCCTTCACAGGCACCGTCATGCACGCCGCGCATTGCAAAAATTACATTGGCTTTGTGCCATAAAACATGGCCTTGGCGTTCACCCTCCCGTTGTTTTACGGTAATGCAGAATCCCATAATCCATCATAACTTAGGCGCAAGCTGTTCGCAAGTTGCCTTTTTTCATTTATTCACACAACTTTCAGGACATAAACATACATAATATGTACAACTTGCCAGAAAAGAGTGCTGTTCGTTCCATGTTTGCTTTAAGTTTGTTCGATAAATGAAAAGTTTAGTTCGAAATGTGTTGGACGTTCGTTGGACATTGGTTTTTGGGGAGTAATATGGTTAAGTATTGTAGAGTCATATTTTATGCGTTGCCGTCTGGTGTAGGGCAACAGGCGGCTTTGAAGTTTAACGGCCGGGGGCTCAAAGCCTGTCTGACGTTTCAACATTGAGCCGATAGACCGCTGACTGCCAAGAAGCTTCTTGTACTACGGTGCGAGTATAACTACTCGTAAATATCGTAAATACAACATTAACGTTTATTAGAAAATTTGCCAAATTAGCTATGGAGGTTTTTTCACAATGCAATGGCTACATTGTTAAATCCTACACCGAGGCAGACTATAGGTACAAAATACTGTATTATTCGGCGGCGGCTGGCTTTTAAATCTCTTTAGGTCAATAATAACCATACTGGGCCAATGTAACTTTTAGGGGCGGAAGCGAAATGCGTGCTAGGCCGTTGTTGATATATATACTAAGGCTTAGTCTTAGCCTAAGCTAAGGTCCATATATGAGCCGTGTACTAAGCCTAAGGAATACCAGCAAGAAACCAATTGCTGCTATTGGGTTTTTGAATATATGCTTTCGAGGCTCTCAATTTATTTAGTAGTAGAATGTACATTAAATCGTAATAATATACCGTCCATATACTCGAAAATTTAATTTACTTTGCATTTGTTTTCGATTACTATTAATATTGTGATATAACATGTTGAGTAAACATTCGATTATTTTTTGTTTGGTTTTAACAATAAATCACTGAGCTGTGTAGAAGAGCTAATAATATTGATTGGAGGAGGATGCTTGTATAATAATTACTAAAAATGATTTTATATCCTGGTTCGCTTTTTATTCGGTCCGGCTGACAAGCACAACGACCGTTGATAAAAATAATGATCTTAGTGAAGGATCTTGCTTTTTATTCGATCCTAATACCGGCTGACAATCACAACGACCGTTGATAAAAATAATGATCTTAGTGAATGATCTTGCTTTTTATTCGATCCTAATACCGGCTGACAATCACAACGACCGTTGATAAAAATAATGATCTTAGTGAATGATCTTGCTTTTTATTCGATCCTAATACCGGCTGACAAGCACAACGACCGTTGATAAAAATAATGATCTTAGTGAAGGATCTTGCTTTTTATTCGATCCTAATACTGGCTGACAATCGCAACAACCGTTGATAAAAATAATGATCTTAGTGAAGGAACTTGCTTTTTATTCGATCCTAATACCGGCTGACAATCACAACGACCGTTGATAAAAATAATGATCTTAGTGAATGATCTTGCTTTTTATTCGATCCTAATACCGGCTGACAATCACAACGACCGTTGATAAAAATAATGATCTTAGTGAAGGATCTTGCTTTTTATTCGATCCTAATACCGGCTGACAATCACAACGACCGTTGATAAAAATAATGATCTTAGTGAAGGATCTTGCTTTTTATTCGATCCTAATACCGGCTGACAATCACAACGACCGTTGATAAAAATAATGATCTTAGTGAATGATCTTGCTTTTTATTCGATCCTAATACCGGCTGACAATCACAACGACCGTTGATAAAAATAATGATCTTAGTGAATGATCTTGCTTTTTATTCGATCCTAATACCGGCTGACAAGCACAACGACCGTTGATAAAAATAATGATCTTAGTGAAGGATCTTGCTTTTTATTCGATGCTTAATACTGGCTGACAATCACAACGACCGTTGATAAAAATAATGATCTTAGTGAAGGAACTTGCTTTTTATTCGATCCTAATACCGGCTGACAATCACAACGACCGTTGATAAAAATAATGATCTTAGTGAATGATCTTGCTTTTTATTCGATCCTAATACCGGCTGACAATCACAACGACCGTTGATAAAAATAATGATCTTAGTGAAGGATCTTGCTTTTTATTCGATCCTAATACCGGCTGACAATCACAACGACCGTTGATAAAAATAATGATCTTAGTGAATGATCTTGCTTTTTATTCGATCCTAATACCGGCTGACAATCACAACGACCGTTGATAAAAATAATGATCTTGCTTTTTATTCGATCCTAATACCGGCTGACAAGCACAACGACCGTTGATAAAAATAATGATCTTAGTGAAGGATCTCGCTTTTTATTCGATCCTAATACCGGCTGACAATCACAACGACCGTTGATAAAAATAATGATCTTAGTGAATGATCTTGCTTTTTATTCGATCCTAATACCGGC
>JASANE010028730.1:0-60988 GCA_030248225.1 Trileptium ribeirensis | reverse complement strand
TTTTGTTCTTGGTTCAGTTTCACTGTATTGCTACGTAAAAGCTAAGTATATGTTTTGGTCTAAGCCTATGTATATTAGCATATGTTTAAAGCATAAGCCTAAACCAAAGATCATTGTATTCAGTCTTCAAAAATACCTATATATAGATCATTTTTGATGCCATGCACGCAATACATATTCACAACAATGGAAATGCACTACTGTTGGAAATCGGTTTCGTCCACCGTAAAACCTTTGAAAATGACCTCCGTCCGTCAAGACATACCACTGCATTGTAAATTTAAAGCATAATACACCCTGAAATTACCAATAAAATTCTAAGAAGCAATAAACAATTCCCCTAAAATATCTTGTTAGTGTTTAACGTGTGAAGTAAGAGGGCAATGCAACAATGCCCTTATTATAAAACGAAAATACAGTATTCGATACGTAAAACGGCACCTGCACAAAATGTAAAGGCCAACCAAAAAAACCCTTCTGTAGTATTACCAAAAAACAGAAAGAAACGTACTTTGGCAAGATAAAAACACGTTTTTGGATATAATCGATGTATCAGGTCGTTATAAAGTAGTTGACGCTCTGACCATACTAAAAGGAAAACAAGCTTTTCGATTACAAAGATGCATTATTGCGAAATGAATATATTAATGACGATATACTTACTAACCGATATATAGACCTACGGTTACAAAAACATCCAATGATACAGTCTTTAGCAATCGCTTAAAACAAACAAAGAAACATATTCAATAAACTGAAGTCGTTAACGTCTGAATTACTACATTGTTGTAGAGATCGCACGAGACGAACATACCGGATATGTAAACCATAGCTTAGTTCGACGTTGAGTTAAAATAAAACTACGTAAATTTGTTTATCGATAAGGAAACATCCTTTATTTATGAAAAAACGCCGTTTGCTGAGTTCTTTAGTTATACCAAGAGTGCATTAGGGAAGAGTATGACTATTCTCTGCACTCACGTATTAGCCCGTGTTTGATGACGCGAGCGTTTTCGACCTGACCCCCCAATTTCAGTAGTTCGGACCCCCCTTTGGGGGCAGGGGTGTCATACCACCCCCCCCCCCCCCCAAAAAAAGTGGGGGGTCCGAGTTACCCCGAGAAACTGCGCGGGGGGTCAGAGCATCTTGACCCCCAGAGATTGGTGGAGGGGGTCAGGTCGAACACGCCCGTGTACCAAGAGCGCTTGGTATTTTGCGGAACAACAGGACCCTCTTCAGCTTATGCATGATAAGCCTGTAGAGATGTCACGGCACGTTTTGCGGGGTCCCCTGCATTTCATTAGAAACCGTTTATCTGTCCCCTCTGTGTTTCATGGGGGAGAAATGTCCAACCCCGAATGATCTTTTGAAGGGAACCTTTTGCACCCCTTATGATTTTGTGGGAATATTTATATCCTTACATGGTTTCGTGGGGGAATAGTTGTCACCCCATACATCAAAAATTATTGGGGACATTTTGTACCCCTATGAAATGCAGGTGGGACAGATGAACTGTCTTCTCATAAAAAGCAATGGGGACAGCTTGAAACGCATCGCGACATAGTTTTAGTTTGGATAAGCTTAAGGAAGAGTGTCATTCTTCAACAAAACAGCACCAACTTATGGTAATACTCGTTAACGCACTTTATTTTACGAATATTTTCATATTTAGGCTACAATAATCAAGAGTCCATGTTTATCAGGCCTGCTCAACCAGCAGGTTCCAGGCATTCCAACATGATCAACTTGACAGCGTTGACAACACATGGATATATCTAAACACAGCGACATCGCCGGAGGCATATAAAGTAGCAACGTATGAATCTAAGGAAAGAGGGCAACGTATGACAGATGCAATGGTGCGCGCTGCTTCCAGTTACAAGGTTGCACAGGCCACAACGACAAAATATATATTGAAGAAGTGTATACATGACAGTCTCAAGGCAGAAAAAAGAAGGGCACTGGAACAAGGTCGCTGAATAAAGAAGCGTTGGCGACTAACACAAACTCTTTTAATTGCTGAAAATGTGTGTAATCGGACAACTATGGCCAGTAAGCTAATAAGGAATACCTCGGGCAAAGCAATAATCAACATTGAATAACAAATGGATAGTTGGAGATATCACTTCCAAAGCTATTTAAAGCAGACTTCTCAAGTAACCTCATTTTACGAGAGGAGCTAGAATCAAAAAGCTAATATAACGCAGAAGTTCGTGAGCATCCGCCAAACTAAACAGATTATCAAAACAGTCAAATCCATGCGTCATGGTAAGGCATCAAGACCGCATGGCGTATTTCCAGACATACTTAAACACGGAGGCGAAGCAATCATAAACATCTTACATACAGATATAGCGTCAATATCTAATTCCTGACTCCTGGTGAACAGCTTTTATATTGCTGGTTTTCCAAAGAGGTGTCCCAACAAATTGCGCAATCTATAGTGTCATATCTCTTCTAAGCACCGGTTTAAGGTTATGGAATTTGTCGTAATGAACTGCTTCAAAATATGTGCGACGCCGTATGACAAGAAAACAGACAGGATTCAGACCTGGAAAAGGTTGTGTTGACTAAATCTCAGCACTGCGCTAACTACTGCACATGAATTCTAACAGCTCCCATCGTGCTCTTCATCCATTTTAAGGCTGCATTGGATTCCAAACATAGAGACAGCCTATACAACATTATAGAAAGTGACAGAATTCTTAGTGAGCTGCTTAAAATTATAAGGCAGCTGTATGAGCAGTTACGTAGCATAGGTAGAATTACCGACGCAGTCGCTGCCATTTGAAGACAAAACAGTAAAGCATCGATAATGTCACCAAAGCTGTTCAATCATGCAGCTAACTAAACACTAAACGCCGCCCCATCGGATGCAGCGGCAGGCGTCTCATTTACAACTTTACCTGAGGTTATATCAGATCTGGACTACGTGGACGACAATGATGTACCGGCTGAGACGAAATTAGCAATGCAAGGTTCAACTGACTGCTTATAAAATACTGCAGCTGAATGGGCGTAAAGATCAGTTAAACAAAAACAAGTTATGCCCTGTTGTTGCTGTGAACCACATATTATCTCCCTTGATGACAGGCGACTGGAGAACGCTGACAGTTTTTCCTTCCTCGATTCGTTCCTCCCCGGTTGTGGCTGTTGTAACAAAGCTATTTCAAATAGGATAACGGCTACATCGCCAATTTAACAAAATTACACCGTCAGCTCAACAATGAAACTCCGGATCGCTGACAGTTGTGTAGTCCCAGGCATGCTGTACAATGCCATAACACAGACCCAAAACTCTCGGCATACCACAAATTAAAGGTGTTTTAAAGGAGTTGTGTCTGTAAACATGGGATCTCTCTCGGCTCAGTCACACTGCAAACATCACGATGTATATTATGGCACCCTGGATATATACCTCAGGCCTGGGACATTCTAAAAATCTCTAACACCTGGCTAACGAAACGGATACTATTGTCTACGACGCCACCACGACTGGAAACGACTAGGGGGCGAACATATACGCGGAAAAGAGTGGTGTTGACAAACCGAATCTTTTTTTGGACGATTTTTAAGGCGGTAGAAATAAACGCCACTTCAAATCATGACTAAAGACACAGGAAACCGTGAGGAATGGAGATCGCGAATACAATGGCTTTTGGCCCCCACACACCTGGGGACAGGCGAACCGAGGGTTTATGAAAAAGCTGGTAGATGAGTATGACACTGTGTGGCACTTATCTTACCTTACCTAATCTGATGTTGAGTTCAAATTTTAGGCCTACTTCCAAGGATAGCAGGGTACCTTCCCAAAGTTAATGAGGGATTTGCTACTTCTCCAACGTTGTTTGTGGGTATCGCCTACCAACATTGACAAAGACCAACCTTTGGAGGGGTGGGGTAGTCGGAAAACCGACAACTTCATCGAATGATACAAAGTACATAAGTATGAACAAGTGGCATACATTTAAATTTTTCATTAATATGCTCTTGCTATCACAAGCGTAGATCTTTACAAAAATTGTGCTACGACAAATAGTTCTGTACAACACCCGGATATTTGTCAATTCGTTCTTCATAAAGTTAAACGTTTGCCTTCAAGAAAAAATAACGAGAATCTGGAACCACAAAGTTTTTGCATTTGGCCACTTATAAAATTGTATTTTCGTTTAAAGTTTCCACAATTTCGGTTTTTATATAGCTGCTAAGACATATGCAGTCCGTCTTCAACTTGTATTGTATAAATTAATAACAATTACCAAAAACAAAAAATAATTGCGTTTGTGTTCTCTACGCCGGGTTTCAGTCAGATCTGGCCTTGGGTTTTGGGACAGTTTCAGAAATCTGGTATAGCAGTGACACTTCACCGCAAGTGATTACCTTAAACACAGCTCTGGATATCTTTTCGCTAGAAAGTAATTCCCGTAGAACAACGGGTTTGTAAGCCAAATCGCTAAAAACAGACAATCAAAACATGCAAGAGCGATTGCTAGACACCCCCATACCGGCGAGTGTTATCATGAAAAATTCCCATACCTCTTCTTGATACTGCTTTTGATCCTCGTCTCACGACGTTGCCTGTAAACTGGCACTGGTTACTGTGAATGAATCAAGACAGAACTTTTATGGTTTAGGTAACGAATTTTGGCCAAGTTTAAGCTGCTATCAAGAACTTCATATAAGAAGATATAACTAGAGCTCCTGACCGAGCTTAAAACTAAATAAATACGTAAATATAGTCTTGGCCAGAGCATCCTGTTTGGTTTTAATAATGTAAGTATGTACCTCTATCGATATTCTGAGCATGGTTTGGCAAAAGAAACAGCGTCAGCAAGGCATAAAGCAAACCCAAGCGATCGTTTATACCACCTTGAGTAAGTGAAAGACTGAAATATGTCAACCCGAGAGCGATCGACAGAAGAACGCTTGTAAATATTTCGCTCGCATAACTCCACGGGTTGTTGATCAGGATGAGCCAAAAGCGGCTAAAAATAAATATAACGCCGTAAAATAAAAATATCAAATCCTTTCTGTATTAACAAGCAAGGGCCGTTAACAAATTTAGTTTTGCTCGACATGTAAGACTGGAAACAACTTTACATCAAAGTAGGTAGGTCTTCAATGAACGACCGGCCTTCTAAACGAAAAGGAATGCCGAAAGAATAACATTAATAAAGCGCAATGCAAAATTAACGAAAGCAAACACATTTCAAATGGTAGACCGAGGGCAACCATCAAACGAATCATAAGAACATAGCTAGTAATAAATTGGATTAGTGATACAACCCGAGGAAACATTTCGGTATATGGTCCCAACCGGCACGGAAATACTACCTCAAGTTTGAACTCAGCCAACGAATATAATTTTGTGCGGCCGTGTACCCAGTACCCAATGCACTGGAGCTTGTGTATGGGCATCACATTAGTGAGATTTTATAATTACACATATAAGCGAACAAGGCAACTATGAATATCAAATTTATTTTTGAAAATGTAATAACATTCATTAATAAGTTGATTCAGCAGTACAAAATGTTTTGGGACATATAGATGAACACATACAATACTTAAGACCAAATGAGCAAAACTGCAAAAATTTCTGGAACCATATACTTCACATTTACGAGGCCAGTGCTGGAATCTGCTGCTTTGCCGCACACCAAAAATCTCCCGTAAAAACTTATTGTTTCTTTTTGCGAGCAAAACTATATGAGAAAAAATTGACCGTTTGAGACAACACAAGTCGCACAATGCCGGCAAATAATGTTTCAGATACTCACTGAATGATGATACGATTGGGCCGAAAGTCAACAGTTTCCGCGGGAACTATTGAAAACGTTTGATTTTATGCAGCAGTCCGGTTCCACTAATTTTAAAGCTGGCCTGAACCGATCTGCGGTTATCGCTATCTTGCCAAAGAGTTAAAGCAACAACACAACAGCAAACATAATGATATACGCATACATGGTGCAATAGCCCGATTATAAATACCAGATATTTCCGCACAAAAGGACAATTAACTCGGTGTTACGATTTGTCAAGGTTGGTGCTAAAAATTTGCGCTGAACACACGATGTCAAAAATTGCGCTTCATATACTGTTAATTTAGATGCGTTGAAATACTACGAATACATGGGTATATTTGTTACGATCTATAGTCGATATATCACATATTTAGCTAAACGTCTATCTATAGTCGATATATCACATATTTAAACATATTTAGTGGAATGTTTAACTGAAAAACTTATCAATTAAACAATAGAGACTGGAGATAGAGTGCTAACAATGCAATGTATAATATCATTGAGTAAAATGACACAATAAATCGTGTAATGTCGCAATAAAAACATGCAACAATATAGCGTTTAACTATGCAAATTTTAGAATTCTAGTACATGCTTAAATTTTCTAATTAAGAATTACTCACCAGTAAAGCCATACAAAAACAAGCACACAGTTAGAACGTTTAATCCGCGGAGGTGGAATACTCGGAGCTCCTGGATCAGATAATCCATTTCCTTCGGAAGCTCGCCATGCATCAGCAAGATGTTTGATACGCTCAGCTGATTCATGCGCCGCTTCTGGTGTCAAAGTATCGTGAGTAACGAGATCAACTGCAAATATGTCAAACATGTAGTCTAATAACTGAAGCTCCAAAATTCCGTAATCCAAAGCCTGAGTTCATATGATTTTTGCAATAATTTGCCTATAGAGTTAGTACATAATATTATGTAACGAGGTATTGCCTTGGAAAACATATTCTTTCATGTGAAGCCGGGGGACGTATTAAGTCGTGAACGCAAAAAAACACGACGGGCCGAAGTCCGTAACTTCACTTCACATGAGCTATTTGTGTCCCTTATTTATTTGATAATTTCGCAAGACAGCGCGCAGGAGGGACAACTTGCCTAATGTAATGATGCGCACTATCTATTCCATTTCTGAGAGGGGCTCGATATTTTCTTTATATTTGAACCTCAAAATTACTCAAACCTATGTCTGTAGCTTATAAAATCTACGGTATATCATTGAGTTGCTGTATAAATGTTTGTTGTTTACCATCTGTGCAATACATTATTGTGTGTTTACGGTCTACTTTGTTGTTATGAAATGTTGTATACAAAAGTAGTATATGTATCGTGTATGTATATATCTATACGAAATGTATAATGACATATGAATATGTTCATGAATTGTTGTATATCGAAGCCTAGTGTATGTATGCAGTCCCTTCTGTAATGTGTTTACGTTTGTATATGATGCGGACTTAATGCATTTCATTTGTGTGTTGGAACTTTTGTACAGGGTGGAGGAGAATTTTAGGACTTAGCTAATTTCGAGACAGTTTTACAGGAGACACGAATTTACAAGAGTTTCATGTGAGTCTAGGCCATAAGTTGAAAATATATAGGATTTGAGTGTAATGGTTGGGTGCCTTAAGCATTAGACCTGCTTTAGCGGATAAGTGGATGTGTTATCTACGGGATTTTCGAATAAAATCTTAAAATTTGTGTATACATAGGAATTTGGGGAATATCATAAAAAATCATTCTCTAACGTCTAAAATTCACTTAGGTTTAAGAGAGAATTTTACTGGAGTGGAAACAGAGTAAAACTTGGAAAACTTTATACATAATTTGGAACACTTAGAGAAATCCATAGGGAGAAAATTGGGAGTAAGTCTTATAGCTCCGGGGTTTAAGCGGTTGCGCGGTTAGATCAGGGCCTCAGTCGGCCACAGAAGCTGTGCAATTAAGGTGAGTACGGTTCAGCCGTTTATGTGTCTTATATGTGTATTATTTGCATTGTGTTGTACTGACAGAAATAAACGAATGTGTTATAAGTGGTGACACATTAAGGCCTTAGGAATAAGCTAATAACGCAGCATTGGTAATCACATTGGAGTATTTTGCGTGAAAATTGTCGCAGTTGTCTGTAATCTACGGTGGGACTAAACACCCTTAGGACCACGTAGGCTACACATTCTTGCTCTAAAACCCAAATTATGAAAAGATTGAAATGAAGCATATCTTGTTTACATTTGCAGAAAAACGTTTATGCATCGACTTCCTAGTTTTCGCAAAAGCATACTTAGACAAACAACTTGACTTTCACAGCAGTGGGTACTTGAAGAGCTCCGACGCTAAAAAACTGATGACTGCGACAAATGAGCATCACCGCTACAAAGTCGTAGTGTTACTTGAATTAGCGTGAACGTCACCAGCAGCCCAAAGGTGGTCAATGCATACCCCCTTTTACGGTAGGGTACATTACCACAATTATAATGAACCAGTTGCGACTTGACTACAGTAAAGCCGTTGCCTCGATTCTAACTCGACCTAAAGCAGATGCAGGGCGGTATAATTTCGTCAGTACGTCATGTTAACCAATACACTAAAGCGGTCCAAAACGAACACAATAATTAATTACCGGTGGAGAAGCATAACTAAATTACTATGCAAACGCTAATACTAACAAACAATAATCAATAAAAGCATTATTTTTATAATATTTGCAGCCAGTTCCAACGATATTACCGCACAGAGCAGAATTATTTCATGAAGTTTTAATGAATTCACAGCAATTAGCATATTTGGTATTTATTTCTACTCAATGCAACCAGTACTACACTGAACGCTAAAAAGTAAAACTAAACAGTATTGTTTTAACAAACTGATGACTGTTTTGTCGGAATTTATGGTAGAGTCATAAATATATAAAAGCTGTCTCAGCTAACTGTTAAGTTTATTGCTGTTGTAAGATACCATATTCTCCACAATAATTTGAACTGTTGCATTACGAGCGAGAAGCAAGCGAACAAAAAACGGAGTATAAAATTTCTACATAAAATCTTAATTTTCCCACGAGAAAGCTGCGAGCATGCAGCGATCAATTCTGCCGAGTACTAATCTACATAAAAGTTAACTATTCGGAATTTCTAAATATCAATGAACGGGACCCACCATAATAGTCACACGGATTCTTGAACAGCGGGCATGGAAATTCCAGAGACTCGAAATACTGTATCATCTGTGATGACTTTCCGAAATAAATTAACCGACCGGATGCCAGTAGAGCAGCTGAAATGAAGTATATTTAAAGAAATATTCAATAATCAACTTTATTATCAATAATGTAGACCATATGACGATAAAAACCGATTGCACATTTTCTTCTGAAGCGTTTGTATTAGCTCAATAGGCAGATCTCATCATATTACAAATAATTATAATAATGGTATACTAATCGCCTACTTCGGCGAGATAGGCGAATTCCCATCTACATGAAAATAGAGCTTTACTTAATTATTTAAACAATCCAAAAAGGTTAATTACAAATATTGAAGCCTGTCTGTGTAATAAAGTCGATATGATATATAATTCATAAATAAGTGGTAGAGATTGGTTTGGACCATCGGTACCGCGACTTTAACTTGGAAATAGCCAAAAGTGGCAAAAGCACAATTAGGTGCCATACCTTTGCTAAAATAATTATGGCTTACTTCCCTTCTCCATAACACTGCAGATTTGATACAGAATCTTGTGTATTTTCTCGAATTTACTGCACTAAAACACGAAAGGACGAAAGTTTGTTATGAATCAGTGCGGCCGAAATATTGGATTATAATGATACGTGCCAAAAGACAAATTTTTTCATATATATTAAAATAAGGTGCTAAAATCTGCGCTATTTACACGTCTGAGTTACCTCCAATTTCACCCCGACAAAGGCGATATAATTGGTCCGGGGCCGTAGAAATAAGTGTTGTATAGGAATGAAAATAAACAATCGTCCAACGCCGAGAGCTTAACTATAGGATCGCTATGTTAGCGACAACATTATAACATTAAATTTATTGGTGAACACTGAATTATCCTTATGCTAAATTTGATAGGCATAGGGGAACCGAATTTCTGCAAACTGGAAATTGTCAAAATTCTGTTCGAAAGCAAAGTATAATTTCAAGCGTTTATATTTAACATTACCAATATCAGGTTATCAACACAACCAACCAAAAGACAAATTTTTTCATATATATTAAAATAAGGTACTAAAATATGCGCTATTTACACGTCTGAGTTACCTCCAATTTCACCCCGACAAAGGCGATATAATTGGTCCGGGGCCGTAGAAATAAGTGTTGTATAGGAATGAAAATAAACAATCGTCCAACGCCGAGAGCTTAACTATAGGATCGCTATGTTAGCGACAACATTATAACATTAAATTTATTGGTGAACACTGAATTATCCTTATGCTAAATTTGATAGGCATAGGGGAACCGAATTTCTGCAAACTGGAAATTGTCAAAATTCTGTTCGAAAGCAAAGTATAATTTCAAGCGTTTATATTTAACATTACCAATATCAGGTTATCAACACTCGAATTAAACTCAAAATTTTTTACCGTGATGAGATTTTACGATCCAATATAATATATAAAATTATCCTGTACCAATTCAAATTATATTGTTACCTGGTTGTAATACAAAACGTTTGATGCGCTTAAGGATAAGCTAACATTATTGTTTTCTAATGCTATCTTTTCGCAAGCAGTGACTTAGCAATACTCATTTTTATCCCAAAAAAAACAAATTGAATGATGGTACTATTAGTAACTCTATCGAGATTGCAGAACGTAGTGAAGTATAAGTACACCAACATCTTTTGTGTACACAGCTAATGAGCTCTCGATAGCATACGTCGATATGCTATATGTGGATATACCATAATACCGCACAAGTTAGAACAAAACTAACACCGGCAATAAATTTCACATGCCCCAAAACTCCCAAGTGCAAGCTATAAGCAATGAAACAGGACGTAACAGTAAAATTAGGAATTTTGGGTCGATGAACCATGATAACGCCATACCCCCGTACCTATAGAACCATGGATCGCAGAGCAAAATCAACACCAGCAATGCGTTTGCCATGCAGGAAAACCCCCAAAGTAAAACTTTTCAGCCGCCCAGCACGTCGGAACAAATTTTTGAATTTTGGGTCGAGGAACCACGAGGGTGCCATACCTCAAACTAAAAACTCGCGAACCGGACCCTTAATCGAAAAAAATATGCATCAGCATTATCATTTTACTATGAAACAAAACATACCATAGAAAAAATTCGAAAGTTAAGATAAACATAACCTTGTTTCCGTGAAGGGTACTAAAATGATGTGAAAAACCGTCATTTTGACCTCTGACTCCGAACCACGGGACGTCATACCCCCGTATCCATAGAACCATTGGCCACACAGCAAGACCAGCATCGGAAATGAGTTTCCCATGCCCGAAATCCCCACCTAAAACTTGTCAGCCACCCAAGACGTCAGAACAATTTTTCAAATTTTGGATCGAGGAACCATAGGGGTGCCATACCCCGTACCTCAAACCCCATCAATCCAGAACCGGAGCCTTAATCGAAAAACAAAAAAGAGGCATCGGTATTTTTCATTTTACTATGAAATAAAACAATTCAGAGAAAAAAATTCGAAAATTAAGATAAAAATAACCATGATTCCGTGAAGCGTACTAAAATGGGGCAAAAAATCCACATTTAGCAAAAACTCTCGGGGATGTACACGGTAAATCGACTATGCCGGTATAATGAGCCCATTTTAATGAAAATCGGTTAAGTCGTTCCCGAGTTATGGACGATCAAAAACAAACACATACATAAGGAAATTAAAAGATTTCACCCCTGCAACACAGAATCTCCACTACATTCTGATGAATGTTCCACAATAACAAGACCATTTGGTTCAAATTTTAGCAGTACTTAGGCCATATATCCATAAATAATGTCCCAAAAATAACAACGATCGGTAGATTATAAGAACTGACAATCTCTTCCCTAAACGTAGTTGCTATTGCTGTTGTTTCCTACAGCACGCAATTCAATTGGCTGTATTTGCTGCAATTTTCTTAATGCATATGCTTGTAACATTCGCCGCCAGAAATGTACACTGTTCTTTCGAGATCTGTTCGAACAGTGTTCAATAGCATGTGGCCGCTAAATGTAATCAAACGTGTAAACGAAAAAATTTAAAACCTGTTGTAATATAATAAAAATGTAAATGTAGTATGGAACTTGTTCGAAACTGCCCTAAATAGGTTCGACAGATTGTTTCGTTGTACGAAATTTTCGGAGAAGTGCTCGATAGCCCTTCGAAACACAAAAGGCATTTCTGGTAGGAAATGTAGCTTAACAGTATCTAAACTGGAGCATCAAATGCTCATCATAACACATACTGTGAGCATAAATTGTAAATTTATTTATAATTAATGTCTTGTTTATTTATACATTTGCGTATAATGGTACTCATGTGTTCGCGGTATATACATGTTCAGCGCATATGGCGGATCTATACTGTGTACATCATCAAAGTTCAGAATATTGCTACGATCACGCAGAGGAAAACATTGTCTTACATAAATATGTTGAAAACAGTATTGACGAATCACTACTCTTGAACTAATTATAATTTCTGCTTCGTTAGACGGTAAAAGCGATGCTCCTAAACCTAAATTCATAGCAAAACATTTAGTATCTACACATAAGTGCTAGGATGAGATTTATAATATAGAATAAGCCTGAACCCAGCAGAAAATGCAGCGGCAAATGAAAAATGAATACAACAATAATTAATAATAATACTTTTGTGGAACATAGCGAGTAGCTCAAACGTCGGCGGATTGCACGCCATTACGACAATTCGGTTCAGTTTTAGCGCCCAATCGCGAAGATAGTCGATCAAAAATGCAGCGTCATATAAATCCATGTACATTGTAATATCATCAAGCACAATAATATCTAAATCGAAACACAAGCAATAATTGGTTTACATTTTTGAAGTTAACATGACAGTTTAGGACATCAAAAAATGTGGGATCCGAGCCCATTATCTTAGTCATTCCGCGCATCGCTCTATGCAATGAAGCACTCAGCCGACATTTTCTATAATACTACTATGTTGAGGCAATGTGAGTATTACTACTTTTAGAACCAGTTGCATTCTGCTTCGAATTCGATATCGACTGGATATTATCCAGTCTGTTGGAAGGTTTTCTCAGTCATTACTATACCAATATCAAGAATATCCTTAAAACTGCAGCTGCTTACTTTGAAGAGATCTTAGTAATACTTAGCTAGCTACGTACAACACATAAGCCACTGTCATCATACTTTATACATATATTTTACAATAATTAAATATAGCTCGTACATGATAACTCTACACTAATGTTTGAAAAAAAAATGCCGAAGTACAAAAAAGTCGGATGCAAATAGACAAAGCATTCTGAGTAATAATTATGTAAATACCCGTATCCAACAATATTTGACAAGCGACTTTAACGCGATGCTTTTCAGTACGCCCAAGATCGCCGATCAATCGATTATGAAAAGGAGCCAAGGCTAACGTTTGGATTAGTTGGGAAATCTGAAAAAGAACATAATACTATATTGGTTCAATGCCAAATTTCGTCGGTCGGTATAAAGAAAAAGGACTAGCTATAGTACAAAATGGACACCAGACTCAGGAAAACACACAATACAATACAAGATACATTAATAAGTTGTACATTGACAAGTTCTATAATAGTGTGCTGTCAACGCACTAAATGAAAATATATGAAAGCAAAGCATAAAAATGCGAGAACTGCCATTTGATATGCAAACAATTATATAAGATAGAAATGTATTTGATGAAGCAGCATTACTACACGCATACAGTGTTATTAAATTTCGGCACAAGCATTCGTCATTTAAAATTTGTCTATTTCTGCAGTCAATTTGCTAAGACAGCATGATATAACGTGTAATAAAAATATAGCGTGTGGAGCAATCACTTCCGTTAGACTATGAGTTCGACAATTTTTTCTAAGGCTCAGTGGTTGGCCTCAAGGTTTTTAATTTTACCTCAAAACATGTAAAAATAAATATAGCTAAACATGTAAAACATGTAAAAATAAATATAGCTAAACATTGTTGATAGGAGGAAACTTTTTGTAAATATAAAAAATATTTTTCAGTTTCAGCGAGGGGAATGAAAACTGAAATTTTTCTCCCATTCATAATTGGAAGCACAAACATAGTCGAAAACAAAAATAACAGCTCAAAACTTTTCCACATTTTTGTTATCAAAGAAGTATTTTACAATAATAAGAAAAAAAACGTGATTTTCGTCTATTCAAAAATTTTTCTCTAAAAGGTAATAGCCGGAAAAGGTAATAAAGATTTTTTAAATCTGTACAAAATTAATTAAAATAACTAAACAATGATGATACGAAATTTTTTATTTTTATTTAAGAAAATTTTTATTCCATAGTGCGAGCATAGCCGCTGAAAACTCAAGCAGGAAAAATGTCAGTTTCCATTTCGATCCCTGGGCTGTAACTACGGAAGCAAAATTTTACATTTTTCAAGAAGTTTCATCATTGTTGGGTATTTTTATCAAAACATATTGTATAAAATTTATATAAAATACCTAAACAATTATCATAAGAAAAATTTTGAAAAAATTAGAAAATTTTAATCCGGGGCAAGAACTAAAAACGTTTTTTATAGTCATAATTGACCATACATGCCTGAGGTCGGATGTCCGGAGCGCTTCAGTTTCCCTGGGGATCGCAGTGGCAGGGTGCCGCGTCGACAGAGGGGTTAGACGACATGTCAGGGGAGTATCAATACCACGAAGGACAACCCTTGCGATGAGCAAGTATGAGATGGATGTACAACCATGGTCGAAAACACATAAAAGTTTTCGACCTCATCACCTTTTCCACTTTTTTAATTACTAAAAAATGATCTGTTTTCTAAAAAATGAGAAAAAAACAAACTTATTTACAAAAATTCCTCTGATAATCCATCCACTAACGACCGGGATGCGGGGTTGCGGCACCCGGCACATAAATTTTAGACTTTAATCTTTAAACATAACAAAACTCTATGTAAGACATATGGTCTCCACTCACCATGCTTTCAGTGCGAAATGACGCAGTAGCAGGCTTCATAAGCCCAGATAATAAGCGTAAATGTTGGCGTACAGTAAGATCTTCGTATAGATCATGTGAGCATACGTAGCCGATGCGCTCAGCGAGCTGTCGCGGTTTCATACGTATGCCGTTGACGACAATATGTCCATCCATTCGACCGTTGATTTTGTGCTGGTTCGCTAGCAGGTCAAGCAGTGCTACAACTTCGCTGTCTAAAATATTTTTTGAGCTTGTACGAAGCATCCACAACTGGACTTAAATCCTAAAACGTCGATGAATGTAAACCGACAACACATCAAGTACTTGTGCTGGTCTCTAAATAACCCAAACCATCGCATTCAGCTTACCTGAACAACTATATAGACAATTCTTGATGACCTGTACACAATACGTAGACAAACTACGGAAGACTATATTCGGGAAATCGGGTCCATTGATCTTAAATCCACTGAAAACCCATGAAGAGGCATGAAATATCCACGCTGGACTCAAGATAATCAAATCATTGCATTCAGCCTTCAGAAATAAGACCATGCTTGATGCTTCGTATGCAATACATAATCAGATAACGCACATTTTGGAAATCAGGTTCATCGACCGTAAAACCCTTTAGACCCATAGAAAAGGTATAATATAGTCAAGTTAAATTCTAGATCGCAAACCATCGTATTCAGCTTGATAACCTAATAGGCACTAACTGTAACGTAAAAATAAGCAATAACACAGCAAAATTTGAAAAATCACCTTCTGACAAAATATCATTGAACCATATTCGGAACAGGCTGTGTTTGATGAATCTACCATACCCTGAACCCATTGAAAACCCTGTCGATCCTAAACTCACCCAAAAGAAATGACAACGCCTCAAGTTTTTGTGCTGGTGTTTAGATAACCAAGCCATCCTATTCAGCTTACCGGAACACCTATAGAAGCAATTCCTGGTGACCTGTACGCAATACGTAACCAAACAACTGAAGACAGCCTATTTTCTTGAAGTCGGATTCACTTACCCGAAAGCCAAAGAAAACGTCTGAAAAGGCATAAGATTACTCATACTGGACACTAGATTATAAAATCATTGTATCCAGCCTTAAGAAGTACCTAAATATTCTTGCAACACATGACCGGGCACATGAAAATGGCACTTTTCGAAAATGTCTACCGTAAAACCCTTGAAACCCCACGAAAATGTATATAATACAGCCATGTCGGACTCTAGAAAGCACAACCATCGTATCCAGCGTAACAGGCACTCATTGTAAAGTAAAACTACCAATAACACGGCGAAATTTCAGTAATCGCTATTTATGGCAAAAGGTGGACAAATCATATTAGGGCCCACTGCGGCCCGGGTAGCGGTGCCACTAAAAAGCTGATTCCGTGGTCTTCGTATTTCGATACGAAGCCAGTGTCGCCAGATATTGGCTGCGAAGTACTGGTAACCGTATGGCCAGATTAACAAAAACCATAAAACACGTTTTTTAACCATTTTGCCACGGACATGGGGCCCGAGCTGCTAACGTTCAAATAAAGGGCACAATTTTCCCCCTAGCACCTTCAGTAGGTTGCTCCGTTTAAATAATACACTAAAAGATTTTTTCTGCTAAACAAAAAGTATAAAGCCAAATTATGCATTATGCTTGCTAACTATAGTTAACATTTTGTCTGTTGAAAAACCCTTTACAATAAAAGTAATAAAAGAGCAAATCCAGTGAGCAGTCCAAAGTTATCAGCTACCCTGCTAAACGAATATATTGTTGCCACAATTCATCACCTATTATCATGTTTTTCTCCAAGCAAATACCGGTGACTCACTTGACGTATATAGAATCGCCATACTTTCACCACCGCGCATTTCAAATGAAATACCTTCGAGGACAGGTCGATATTTGGGCGCTCTCAGCATCGCAACGTCAAACGTTGTTCGACGATCAGCATCGTAACCAACGTCTTGTAGCTGGAGATGTGGATGTTTTACATTTCCCGCTATCAACTCCTGAGCCTATAAAAACAAACCTATACTATGTATCAAAATACATTTCATAAGTTGCACATGAATCGATCGACACTCATCTAGTTTGTGGAACACTTTCAAAATAATAGTTTAGTAGCATGTTAGGCAACATTTGGCAATAAAGTAATGTGTTCTACGGAAAATTATCTCATGCAGTATCGATAGACAAAGGTAATTTTTGAATATCAGTTGAAGATTAAAATTGAGCTGCTACTACGCCGGCTTCTCCAAACAGGGAGAGGTGTCCACAGGTATTTCGACCTCACCCAGCCCCCCGCCCACACCTCATGCCCTTGTGCAAAATTTAGACACCACCAATTCATGGCACAGGTACTTTCCTGGGTGACAAAAAATTTTCCTCTGATAGGCTAAAAATCATGCGAATTTTTACTTATTTTGGCTAAAACACACCAAAATTTTCCCTGCGTGGCTAAAAAAGCCAAATTTTCCTTTTTATCTGTGCATATACTTTTGATGTCAGTGCTGCTTCCTAAGCTGTACACAACATTCCAAAAACTGGAAGGAAATGTCAGTAGGAACCCGAGGTTCATCCTCGGGGGCAAGTTTTATGATGACGGGACAAAATTTTATATGACACCTTTAACTATTGCATATGTATTTCCAGCCTATACCACATCATTGTAAGACTTGAAATAATAGTAATTTATATTTAAAATATTTAGTATACAGGAAAAATGAAGTTATTGGCATTAGTACATAATGAATTTAGTTGAACATTGCAGGCTTCGGGTATGCGGGAACACGAACATGTTACATTTTGGAAAGTGGGTGTTCCAAACTGTGAACAGTCTAGTATGCAACATATCGCCATACCATGGATATAACTTTAAACATTTAAAATAGTTGACGCAGTTGAGAAATACTAGACCCAATAATTATTGTCTGAGCTTTGCATCGTTACTGGTAGGTTGCAATGTGGAAATATGAAGTCAATGTTAACTGAAAATGAATAATGTTTCCATATCAATATGGCATCTACCCACGTGACCCACAATCAAAGTAAACGACAGTTGCGCAGATCTTTTTAATTCTTATTATCGACAGACCGCGCTGGATTGCAAAAGATTTGTACAAATACAATTAAACAGAATCCCATAAAAAACTACTTACTTCATCAATGCGAAACAAATTAATTTAATTTTTGCGCAAAATTTGCAGCCTGTAGGATTGATAAAGGCTAAGATTTGATCGTCTTGGTGCCAAACTGATTTTGTTCGCCTCGTACATTACCTCTTATCATCATACCCACTGCGCGTGTACAAAAATTATAGGTAAAAATTTCAGGATTACATAAACATGTATCTTCTGCCTCCAACCTGCATTAAACTATGATTAAAAAGTTTAACATTTTTAATTTGTGGCGGTGTTTTAAGCTTTGACTCACAACTCGAAAACGGCTGCTACAACAGCACCAAAGCTACACGACAAAATATCGAAGCATCAAAAACACACAAATAATTGTTCAGATTTTGAATCATACCTAGCACTTACGGCGTAACAGCCAGGGTGATCCTTGCTTATATTTCAATCTGCTAGATCTTGGTAGGCCTAAAAGACTTGTTATTAATATTCATAATGGCATGGCATGTTTCGGTTATAGCAATGACAGAAAGTGTACATATTATTATAATACAGTGGCACTAAAATACGACTATATTATGGCCTACAACACCGTGTCAATAAATACCCTAAACGCATACACACCTTGGCGTACCGCAGATAGTTATACGCAGAAGACTGATGATTGAAGAGATCCAAATTCGAAAAATAATGTCCGTGATGATGGCGCTGCTTATTCGAGCGCCAATATGTTGATGTCTCGGATGGTGTTGAATTCCCACTATTGTTGACCGCAACTTCTGGGGCAGGAATAGCCCTATATATCCCGTTGCGCGCAGTCGAATCGTTGTTAATTAGTTCGTCACTATTCATTGACTCTGCGCCGGATAAATTGTTCACATTGTACAGCGCGTTGCTAGCAAGTTGAGTTCTCAGCTTTATGCCATCAGCTCGCCTGCCCGGAACTGAAAAATTAACTATATCGATAACGACAATCAAACAAGTATTGAAATACTGAATAAACACAATCCATCTGTTAGCGGGGCAATGTGGAAAACAATCGATTGCCATAACCGAAAAATTATATCTAGGCCAATCAAGTTTGGAAACAGCATATGAATTAGCAAATTATCCACGAAATAATACTGATAGCGAGGCATACTACATGATGGAGGAGTTATGGATGAAATTTGAATAACAGTTTAACCAAAATCATTATTTTACTTCTTTATATCAGACACAATACAATTCCGAGTTAGAAGGCCTCGCATTGTTAAACATCGCGCTGTAGTCGATGTTGCAACAAGCTACGCTCCATGTGTATAGGTTCAATTTGTTTTATATTTATTTAGCAAGGAAACAATCTCGGGGAACCATCACCGATCCCAATGTTAAGTAAGGACACGTGGCTAAAGTTATATGTAAATATTAGTAAACGTCCTAAAAGTATCCTGCGTCATTTCAGTAGACGGGCACCACGATACACACTGAATTTGGTTTCGGGTAAGCAAGCTATGCGGAAACTACTGTAAGATATGCCCCTAGAGATGATTATAATATTAAGTCCAGCTAATTCTGTTTTAGAACAAGCCATTTCATAATGACCAAACCGGAATGAGTTTGGTATTTTGAGTTGGCGCCAAAATGTTGTTTGAAAATGGATGTTATGGAATTTTGTTTGTACTAGCAATTTCAACTGTGAAATCAATAAAATTTGTTGTGCGGATCGTATTTTATAGTTATATTCTAATTTTCGACGTTAATTTAGAAAATAAACCATGGTCTAGTAATGCACCAATGTCCTGAATCGAAATGATATCTTGGGCGCCAAACTAATTTTTCTTTAACAGTTTTTAAAAAGACTGGTTTTAAAACGAGAAAACTCAAACCTACCGGTTTTGACGCTCTAAATCATAACGGCTTTTTATTTTAACAATCTGGAATGAAACATCTTGCAGCAGCTGCCATATTATCGTCTGACATGTAGCCATAAAATAATGTCCGGTCTTATTACATCAGAAAAATTTGCAAATAAAAATTATAATACTGCAAAGCACAAGAGATCGTATAATTGAACTACTTATTTCTAAACTGTGATTTGGTCAGAGCAGTAGCTGGAAGACATAATTATTTCCTTAAAATTAGCAATGCTCATTCGCTGCCATGAAATTTGAAGTTTCGGTTTCGCAAAAAAATAAATTAAGCGTTTTCCTCTGTCGCCTCCTTTTCATTGCCATGTCATCGAATAAGTGTGCCCGTATTTATTAAGAATCACTATATCGATAAAAGAGAGTTTCAAATATTTATGCTGAGGGCTCGACTGCGTTGCACCAAAAATACCTGTGAATGTAGGCTGCCTAAATTAAGCCACAAACAATAGTGTTTTCCGTTGCAATCTACAAAATGAGCTAATATAAATTTTTCATTTACAAAACACAATCAAACTCAAATCATGATAACAAACATTTCCACAGAATACCTATGCATCTTGAATAATGATACATTTTTGATAAATTTATTTATATTTATATTATTCTCGAATATTATTAAAAATTTAACACAATTTCACAGAAACAACTTATTTACAGCTAGCGCGTTAGACACAAACGCAATACGTACGATCAAAAACAGGCTAGATGCTCATGCTCTACTGGGATAGTTGAGCACCAAACAGTTTCTTGCTTGCCAACTGCTAACTTAATCTGTTAGTATATACTGAAAACATTTACCGGTTTAGATGATGGCATAAACAAATAGCTACCTAAACGTCGCGGAGGAAGCCCGTAATATCACTGCAATTTTCTAACAAAACTCCTCCGGTGTGCATTATGTCCATAAACGCTTCAAATGATTTTATACGCTTAAATACTGTTAACCTAAATATATAGCAATTCCCAGTACACCATCATCCGAAAACAGAACAGTTAAAAATTAGGAGCATACAAAAGTCTGTAATAATACAGTTGTTTATAATGTAACATTATGTTGCAAAAGATAAAAAATTACGCGGAGATTTCGAAACGAGCGCATGTTTTAACCGATCACCAATGTCACTTGATGCATACTCGCGGTTATCACGTTGGCCACATGTGGCCGCAATGGGAAGCGCTCGACCAGCGATGTCGATGCCGTTGTTCATGCTCTAAAATAAATACTTCAATATTGAGCGGCATTAAATGTCAGTTTATTATATATTCACAATGAAAATAAATGCAGCTATCGGTTACGGATTAATTATGAAGACATGGCTGGCGACAGAAAACAGTGGCAGCTAATGATGTAACAAGGGTATCCTTCAGAAAACAAAATGGATTGTCTGTTGATATGCGTTTGTTTCCTAGTTGGCCAGCTCTAATTCGCTCACCTCAGATTTCGATACTGACTCAAACGGATCAAAACTTGTCTGTTCGACAGTTAAAGAAAATGACTATTAAAATTTTAATCATTAACTATATTGTATTATAAAGAAAAAACACTATTCGGCATTAATTGCTCGAACGGATACAGATTGCAGGTCTTTCGATAACTTCTTAGGGCGAAATCCAGGCTACAACTAACTCTCCCGCAAAATCGCTTCGGCCTCACATCTTCACATTTTTGGGACCATCCAAATCGTACAAGAACAACTAGATCAACGGCAATAATCCTTTCAAATTGAAATCATAACACATTAAAAATAATTTCAACGTAAACGATGCCTATTCCATTACATCGTAAAACGCAAAACCTACTAATCCTCTCCGTTTGACATGTATCTCATTTGCATATCGAGTGGCAAGTTTTCTCTATTTTCACAATGTCCTCGCCAAATGATACTGACAAAACACAACAATAACTGACAACATGGTGTAACCAGCAACACCATCGCCTTGTAAAGATCGCATTCGCGACATATCCTACGGCTGTCGGCAAAGACCGGCTTCAGGATTAAGTTCAAGCAAGAGTGCATAAAAAGGAATATACCTCTCTGCACTCAAGTGCAAACCCGTGGTGAATGACATGGGCGTTACTGATTTTACCCTTCCATTTATAAGATGTAATCTTGCACAGACCTCTCGCCTCTTGTAGGGGAGAGCTGCGACTCCTCATTTTATGGGTGGCGTAGATCAGACAACCCTAGTTTTGAGGGTGATCAATTAAAAACAGTTAACGGCTCACCCAACCCCCTGAGAACTGGGACCAACCTCCCCGCTTCCCCACAAAGAGAGGGGCTACGGGACAAAACGTGGGGCGCTTGTGCATGATGACCCCTAGAAATTAGGGGAGTAGAGCCCAAAACGCCCGTACCACCTAAACACGAATTTTAACCAGAGTGTAGGAATATCTCATACTCTTCCCCTATGCACGCTTGGTACAAATAAGTAAAGTAAACTAATTATAAAATCACAAAATATAGGCAATAAATTCATAACGTTGAGGTATGGTATGCAGAAATAGTGCGTTTAGCCTATATGTCAACGCTGAACTAAGAAAAATCACTGTTCTCTAATGGCAGTCTACAACGAAACCCAATAACAGAACCGATTATCACATTGTTTGATTTGAAAGCGAGACAATAAGAAAAACATCTGAACCGTCAAACAACAATAGGTAATGCTTTGTCTGGATCCTAATTCATGACAAGTGCTCATAATATGGGTCAAACTTATGCTGACGTTAAATTACTATTGTTAAAACTCAACCGTACAGCCCAACATATTACCCAAACAAATTGTTCCTGATTTTAGGCGGAATACTGCACTGCCATTTCCTACCCATTGAATTTTTATTACACAATCAGACCAAAATTTGCTTATAAAATCTTAACAATGTTAAGAACAAAAAAACCAAGACAATAGCCATTAGGAAAATTTACTCACAGAACAAATCACTACATTATCTAAACTATCGACGTATGTTGTTCAGTTCAAGATAACCAAAATAATACCCAAGTTACGTATACATAAAGTTCACAGCACCGCAGATGTGTATATAACCGAATAATTGCTAGTGATGCAACTTCGTTTCACAGAGGTGTTTCCGGTCCGGTTTGGACCGAAATGAACCGGTCCATGGTGGACCGGTCCGTACCGTTCCTGTTCAGATTCACTCTATCGTATTAACGCGCTTTCGGAATAGCGGGGTTGAACAGAGGACTGTATTTGGGCAACAGTGACCTTATTTTGGTTAAATATAGTAACCTCTACAGTATTGATAATACTAGTATGAACACGGTTTTGACCCAACTCAATGGTTTTGAATGGTAATCATCCTTTTATAAATTCTGTTAACTGGACTAAATAAATGCTGCTAACTCACTAAACATTACTTCAGCTGCCCGCCTGTAAACGCTCACCAGCGCGACTCATCGTAACTAACTAATGAGCTTAAAAGGCATTTTTTGTAATCAGCAGCGGCGGTTTAGTATTGGCGTAAACACTAGTTCAGTGTTCTTGTGTTAAATGACAGATGATAATCGTATTTTCAAAATAAACCATAATAAATATTTTAATATAGCTGCTGAAAACAATAACCAGACGCTGTTGTTGGGCATGATTTTAGTGTATCATGAAAACAAACCTGTGCGACGAAAAGAAAAAGATAAAAAGAACGTGAGTGTAACCGCTAAATTATACTATAACGGTTCGTACATATCTGCTCTATACCCCGAAAAGGGCCTTAATTGAACCTCAAGGTGCAATTTATTAAAGGTAACCGCAACATTGGTTGTTGTATGAGTGTTTGTTGTTTACCACTTGTGTTATGCAGTTACTGTATATTGTGTTATGGGCGTGGTTTGCAGATGTTGTCGATTTATACATGTGTATCTATTTATACTAGAAGTGTGAGCACATATTATTATGTATTAATTTGTTGTGTATCGAAATAATGTGCATAAGTGCAGCATTATGTATGTATGTATCAGGGAATAACCGGAACCGAAATTTACCGGAACCGGAACCAGCAACCGGAACCGTCCATTTAAACCGGATCCGGAACCGGAACCGGAACCTGGTCTTCGAAATTTATATATAGTAAAACAGATGATGGAAGAAATGAAGGTATAGTGGGTTTAAAATGCATTAAAAATAACTTTTACATTAAACTTAATGTATTGCGATGGTATTATTGTCTTTCTGAAGCTTTAAAGAGACTGAGGAAGCTAATAACGTTTATTTATCGATCAAATATGTCGGTTTTTGGACATTCAGAGCAAAAAATGTCTTCCACTATACACCATTGCGTATACTGGTCAAATCGAATGTGCTTACAAAGCTTGGAGCGTAGAATACCCACTTTCGCTCTGTCTCCAGTCGCCTCCCTTTACTACACATACGTTTGTTATATGTTCTTCTGTAGGAAACTTAAAATTATTGGTTTATATGAATCTAAGAGAAAATAATAGATAGAATGTAATTTTCTGATCAGGGGCCAGAGGCATTGTTTAGGCTAGCGTTGGACAACAAACAGTGCCCGTCAGTTAGATCATAATGATTATAACTTTCTAATCAGAATGCTATAAATCAGACACACTATGATGCTCCTCGCACAGTTTCAATAAATACAGTTCATCGCCAAGAAAGCAGTTTCTAGCTTCGTTGCAGATAACGTTAGTAAGTTTACAAGCGCACTGGCGGGTGCTTGACGCAATTTATGTTAGCCAAGCATACCCTAAGTACTTCCGCGTAAGCCATACTCTGTTACCGAGTTGGACCGGTTTAATTCCAACGTATCCCACAGACTTCTGGATGTGTAAAATAGCTGTTACAAGCATTGACCTGGCTTTGATTTAACAAACTCCTGCAGGTTATTATGAAAAATTCCTGCTCAAATTATGTGCCCTACTTACGTTTCACACGACAAATTGGTTAGTTAATCTTTTCTTTTGCTTGGTTGTATTGGAGCTTGATCATTATATATGATCATCAATATATATTACATATGTTTGGATTATAGGATGAAGCAAAAAAACGTGGAAAATTTCAAACAAAGTTTTTAAACCGGAATTCCGGTTCCGGTATGGTTTTTGCCCTTTGCCGGAACCGCAACCGGAACACGATTTTCGCCGGAACCGGAATTCCGGTTACTCCCTGGTATGTATGTTTATATAAGTTTTCTAGGTGCTGGAATATGTGTACTATTGCATGTTGAAAATTTCGTATAGCTTGCAGGAGCATTTTTAAAACTTAGCTAAGTGTAGAAGAGTTTTAATGGGAGTAGTAACAAAGGAGTTTATGAGCGCCTTAGGCATAGAAATTAAATATATCGGATTTGAGTGTAAGGGTTGGGTGCCCTAATGATTAAGCCTACATTAGCGGAAATGTGTATGTGTATCTGCTGGATTTTCGAATAAAATCTTAAAATTTGTTTATAATTAAGAATTCGGGGAAATCCATAAAAACATATTCTCCAACGACCAAAAATTCACTTAGGTTTAAGAGAGAATTTTAGGGAAGTGGAACCAGAGTAATACTTGGAAAACTTACTACGTAATTTTGATCACTTAGAGAAATCAACTGGAGTAAATTGGGAGTAGACTTATAGCTCGGGTATTTAAGTGGTTGCGCAGTTAGATCAGGGCCTCAGTCAGCCTCAGAAGCTGCGCAATCAAGGTGAGTACGGTTCAGCCGTTTATGTGCTTAACGTGTGTAAAAGTTAAAATTTGTTGTAGTGAGTGAAATAAAATATTTGCGTAATAAGTTGTGACACATTAAGGTCTTAGGAATAAACTCATAAAATAGCCATTGGTGCTAGCATTGCTGCATAGAAACCTGCTATGATTTTGAGGAATGGATAGGAATTTTCGAATGCATTTCTTTTGCAAATCAGTGGTCTAAGGATGATATGGCTCGTATACTACCAGTCTTTTTGCGCAGCGAGGCTGCTCGGTAATGGGAATGTATATCTTCTGAAATAAAGAAAAATTATGATTTGTTGAAAAATTGTTTTGTTAAAATTTTGGTACCGAAGTATGTCACATATAATTATGGTGCTCAATTGAGGGAGAGGTCGCAAGGTATCTGCGAATCAGTTGACGTTTATACAAAGGATATTGAACGTCTGTAAGAAAAGCCTATCCTACATTGTTGAGTGAGAATAGATATGCTGTCGCCTTAGAAAATTATGTGTGCGGATTAAACAAAACAATTCGGCGATTTGTGTTAACTGCCAGGCCTGAGTCTTTTCAAGCAGCTATAGTTGAAGCACGAAAGCAAGAGTGTATTGAAAATTTTGTTGGTTCAACTGAGATAGAACCGTTATACAAAACATAAAATTCATTGGTGGTGAGACACATAAAAATAGTTTACACAATGAGCCGTTGGACGCGACTGAGAATTTCGAATGTACTGGCATACCTGCGGATTATTTGAAAAGACCGAATTCCGAATTGTGTGGCAAAAAAATGAAACCAGCTGCTGCAGTACATACGTTAACTTGTACTGAAAATTTTTCTACATATGATATGTCTTGCATGAATCCACATGTGGGGGCCCGAAAGGGTTCTCTGACAGCTTTCAGATGCAACAGTCGGAACAAGGAATGGAACATATGGTCCGATGCCCAACCTGGGTTTATGTCAAAGTGTTCGAGAAAATTTGTGCGCAAGCCTACAATACGGTCATTTAGGTCAACGCGATGTCGAACTATTGCGGTGTTTTGATCAACAACAAATCATGGTGCCACAAGTAGTAAATTTTGCTGGGACTCATATCAGTGACTAATGTTGAACGAAGTGAAGTACTTGCGGACATTACTGTTAAAAAGAGCGAGTCGACATACGATGTCTCTATTAATCTTGAACTTAAACAGCAAGTTGCTATGGTAAAGAACTAGAAGGTTGCATGTATAGACACGCAAGAAATTGCACATGGGTTTACAGGGAGTAAAAATTTGACCTCAACTTCACTAGAGTTGCAAGCATTCGGCAATTGTGTTATATCAGTACTTGTTATGTCTGTGTGTATAATGAAACACTGTATCATTGTTATGTCTGCTACAATATATAGGCAAACAATTATGGTTATGTTGCTATGCGATGTTTTCGTGTGTATATGTTTGTTTTCCAGGTGTTTTGATAGTATTCGGGGCGGTACAAGTCTTAATTTTCCCAATGGTGAATGGTATGACATTATGCTGCTTCAAGTACAGCTACCCGCAATTCAAGAGCTTACATGTATGAACTACAATGTTATGGAGTTGGACTTATTTTACTTATTGGTCGAAAATACATTTATGGATAAATATGAAACACGTAACGCAATTTGGAATTCAGGCACGTTGATATGTACTATACCGCTCAGACTCAAATTTTCAACGCATTCATCGGAAATTTTTAGCGCTGTAATCAAAAGATCACGGCAATTATGGAATCAAATGTGTAAAACTGCTAGGATGAAAATTTTTAAACGCGAACCCATACTCGTTTTGAAACCTTCTGTTTTTCAAAAACTGCTAAACTATAATTAATAAATTTCAAAAGAAAAATTGAGGCAAGCTTGGTCAGTTTCCTCAGCCCTTTCCTGGGAGATATTACTTAGGCGTTCTTTCCTAAATAAACTGCGTCAAGGAGTGATTAAAAGTTTTGAGATGGAGCTAAAAATAGATTAATTCAGTGAAATGCAGTTTTCCTACAATTTCTATTTTACTAGGGCAATATAATTATTATTCTTCAAGCTTAAAAAGGTAACGATTTTCTTCTTCTTTAAGATAAAAATAAAAAAGTTTTGGAGAAAGTTTTTGTACTGTTCGCGACATCGTTTTAACTACTGTGAGCCAAATATTGATGTGTATCTTTAGCCGTTGTTGTTATTAATTTGGCGAACACAGGGAGTTGCTAATAGGAAAATCTAAAGAATACTTTAAAAAAACAAGTTCAAATCTTCTTACGAGATTTTTAATTTGATTTTGAAATATTTTTAAATGCAGCTTAAATGTTGGGTTTACCTGCTAGAGCATGGAACAATATTCTGATTTACCTGTTCACTGTACGCTCGTTTTTGTCGATTTTTACAAGGCGGGTTCTTAATATATTTTTAAAAAAATCAAGGAACTAACGTGCAGTCGTTACAGGTTACAGCCTTTATTTAAAATCATTGTACCAAAAGTGGTAATGCCTTAAAGTTATTTCAACGAAAATCTATGATTAGGCAATGTTCATTAAAGAAATACAATCAGATATATGATTGTTTACGGAGAAGCATTGCTTCTCAGTTTGGTGTTTCCAGGTTTTTAGAGCTACAATAAAGTTCCTGATATTGATCATAAATAGTCGTATAACCAAACCTGGATGGTGCGAAAGATATCGGTTGGCGCAAAACGCATCGGTTTTATCGATCGAAGATAATATACCGGATTGGAACAAAAAAATATGGGAGTAAGACCAACTCAAGTGAGCGCTGGATTTTTGACTTATGTAGTGGTCTGTCATTGTTCGGACTATGTGAATTTTAATTTTTGGTCTTCGTTGTAAAAAATATCATGGGATATAATGTTCGTCAAAAGCTTTTTTACTCGTTAGTACCTGTTATTTTTATCACATGGCCAAATATATATTAAATATTGAGAGTTTTTTCATTGCGCTAAGTAGAGTAACTTGAGCAAACATCTACAACGAAAAACATACACGTCATGGATTTTTTAAATTTTTTTCGATGTGTAAATTAACAAAAAAATATTCGACCTCCGTAGATGTATTTATGGACAGTTTTCAATCTAAAAAACGATAAAAGTTGGTCTTCTGTATTCCAAAATGAAGATCTGTAGGCTTGTATTAAAGGTTACGCAGCTTGTCGACTGGAGTACTTCTACAGATTAGGCCATACCTACTAAAAATAGAATTTCGATATTATATGTGTTTATGGATTTAAGAGAAAAATGGTTTTGACTTTTATGAATTTTTCTGCATAGAAAATTTTCGATACTCCAAAGTAGCGTAAGCCCCGAACTATGTTACTAGCGTGTGAAAATACAATAGTTATCGAAATTTCGCTTTGTCGTGTGTTTACAGTCTAAAGGTGAAACGGTTAACTTAAAAACATATACGTATGTTCGGCGTGTACGGTAAAAAATGCAACAAATGAGAAAGATTGATAAAATTGGTAAAAAAATTTTATACCCCAAATTTGAAAAAGAATTTTTAAACCTAGAGGAAGGAGTTAGTCCACACATCTAATATTAAAATTTAGTTTCAAGTTGATAAATCGTATGAGTTTTGTTTCATTAAAAAACTTTAGTGTTTCACAATTGGATGTATGCACTAGTCCTTATTGATATAAACAGAGAGGGGGCTTGCTCAATTTTAAGCTCAAGTTGCTCACGGAAAACCTTTCATGTTCCCTGCTCTAGCCAGGTGATGAAAATCAGCCGTGTACCTAAAGGTCACACAACAGTGAGGATGCACCGTTGACGGCATCCCTGGTAGGCAGTTTCAACCAAAGACGGGTATGAGCAACGGGTTCGGTTGGATATTCTTAAATTGGATTTGTGCTCGTGTTGGACCACTCACTGAAAAAACTCACGCTCGATGTTCTGCTTGCATGTGCTTTAGATATGTGTACTTTATACATATTACCGTTTGTCTTCGGCTAGGCTCCGGTTTAATGGCCATCTAGCCGCGTGTATGTGACGCATCTTGTGCTCAAGGGTAAGAAATATTAAACCATGGGTCGGTTCTCAAACCCTGTACCTACCTATTTTAAATATGTGTACTTTATCAACAAATGGTTTGCGAACTGGTTTCCAGTTTAGTGGCCGTCCGTTTCGACTTTGTTTCAGTATATATGTTTGCTCAAGGGCGTAATCCCGTGTCAAATTAGTCAAAAATAAGGTTTTTCTTGTGTGAACTCTAAATATGTCGTTTTATACATCACATTTGTGTGTGCATTTTGGTATTTTGTGCCTTTGCGCTATTGTGTGAAATTTTCTATCTCATTTAAAACTCAACTCATGGAAGTTGCAATATTTTTTACTTATAACTAGATTGGAAACCCAACGGTCCTATTTTTTGTGTGTTTCTGGTTACCCTAGGTTGACCCACAGGGAGAATTTATGTCCCTGTGAGTCCGGTATTTTTGTGTCTTTTCATTAAAACAAAAAAGACACACGAGGGGAATGAATCCTCGTGTGCTTGTACCGCTAAGTTATAAAAAAATGCGACATACAGGTTGTGTAATGTCCCCTGTGTGCCGTTTACATCTATATAAAATTTGACACACAGGGGGTGCAATGTCCCTGTGTGCCACGCCACGTATTTTAGAATGAACCCGCAGGGGACTTTATGTCCCTACAAACCCACAGCTGTTTTTGAATAGTCTTTATAATGTAAATTTTACATGCATGTATACCAAATACATCGCTATAAATAAGCATTTCAGGTTGTAAATAACAAAACAACAAGTTGTTTGTCTATTGGTTGCTACATGAGCTTGGTGCAAGTCTCTTTAATTTATATATATATTTTTACTGCTTCGTGAATAGTGAGAACAATAGCGAACAAACTCTGTATAAAATAAATGCGCAGGTGCTGTGGCAAATACGTTTTTCAATGCCTTCAATATATTAGAAACTGCGTGTCTGCTTAAGTATGTAAGTGGATATATATATTTGTAACGTACTCATGAGCAAAAGCATGTTTTGACTACAATTTTATAAAAATATTTTAATGTAACTTCTTTGCTGTATGTGATGAGTTTTTTTAATATTGTTGTGCGGGCGTTTCCGTTATATAAATAAGTGAACATTGTTCTATGAGTGGTTCATTTGTATAATTCTCTTTAGCAATAAAGTCGGCAGTTGTATTTAGCTCTTATATTCCAAGGCTTGTTCGCACTGATGAAAAATAAGCAAACACAAGTGCGATAAGCATACGCTAGTGTTCCGAGCTGACGGCTCGAGGTTTACATACGTAACGTACCGCGCCTGAGTTCTGCACCGAGTTTTAACTCGACGAAATTTGCCAGGTTATTAAGAATCAGTGCAGAAAGTATCTTGCGAAATCATTAGCAGTCTCAACACCGTCAGTGATATTAGGAAAGCTTGTAGGACCAGATAACGCTATAATTTGGGCCGTTAGGCTAAGGGCCACCAGTCGACACATACGTGACGCGTTATATTAATTTCTAAAACTGTTGGGTTCTATCTAACATTATATACGGTTACTATTCCCATTATGTATCTGATTTAAAAAAAAACTAGAGATTTGGGTTAATTATAAGGCGGTCGTTACATGAAACACCGTTGAATTCAAAAAGTAAAAATATTGTTCAAGCTGAATTTGCAGATAATCAACGTTATGAGCTTTCTGTTATGTAGCGTAGGTGCTGCTTGTCGCAGCAACTACTGACATTTGTAGATTTCCCTTTTATTATTGAATAAATATTCGCCCTTCATAGACATTAAATAAATAAATTCAGCGCGCTTGCATATAGTTGATAATACACATAACATTCAATGTAAACACTATTCGTTTATACAAAAATAGGTTCCAAACAACCCAGCTGTACTACGTGCCTTGTAACGAAAGGCCTGTTTTAGTATGACCTCAAACGTCATATTTTTGTTGCAAAATATATGGTAGCATTTTCTAAACGTGTTACTGTAAACGCCATTCCGCAATACTATAAAACATGTAATATATTATGTTTACGACTGTATTTGTTGAATGTATATGTCTATGTTCGATTGTGGAAAAATTGTTCGTGTATCCAGTCTATGATTTCCTTCAACATACCGTCACACTGAAAATAAATTTGTATTGGTTGAACTATAAAATTAGTGAGTTTCTAGCCTATGCTTGCGTTGGGTGTCACACATCATTGGATCACGTCTCGGCAAACATGGTAATCATAAAGCTGTAAAGTACTATAATTGCTAGAAACTGTGTACGATAGCCTCAGTGCGTTATTCGTCAGCAACTCAGTGGCGGAATCGTGTGTACGGAAACGATTTTGGCTGCCTTGGAGTATGACTTTGTATGTGTTTTTGAACGATTGGTTCGTAAAATAGTAAACGATCCTGGCCGTGCGTTCGTTTAATTGAACATTTATCGCTATGATGTTAGTGCATGTCGAGAACAACGATCATTAGAAAAATATAAATCTAAACGCCTTCCAGAAAGATTGCGTATTGATTGATTTGAAGGATTGTGTAATTGACTGATATGAATCGATGTTTCAATGAAAATAATTTGGTTTGAAATTTTCGCATTTGGAGATAACACCTGCATGTTTCTGATTTTCGTTCTAAATTTAGAAAAATTTGGGGTTATATTTTTGTGCGGAAGAGGGGTTAATGTAACGGTTCGTACCTATCTGCTCTATACCCAAAAGGGCCTTAATTTGAACCTCGAGCTGCAATTTATTAAAGGTACCCTGCAACATTGGTTGCTGTATAAGTGTTTGTTGTTTACCAATTGTGTTATGCAGTTACCGTATCTTGTGTTATGGGTGTTGATTGTAGATGATGTAGATTTATACATGTGTATCTATTTATAGTAGAAATGTGAACACATGTTATTTATGAATTTGTTGTGTATCGAAATAATGTGCATAAGTGCAGCATTATGTATGTATATGTGTTTATATAAGTTTTCTATGTGTTGGAATATGTGTAATATTGCATGTTGAAAATATTGTAGAGCTTGCAAAAGCATTTTAACACTTAGCTAAGTGTAGGAGAGTTTTAAAGGGAGTAGTAGAAATAAAGGAGTTTATGAGCGCCTTAGGCATAGAAATTAAATATATCGGATTTGAGTGTAAGGGTTGGGTGACCTAATGAATAAACTTACATTAGCGGATATGTGTATGTGTATCTGCTGGATTTTCGAATAAAATCTTAAAATTTGTTTATACTTAAGAATTGGGGGAAATCCATAAAAACTTATTCTCTAGCGACCAAAAATTCACTTAGGGTTAAGAGAGAATTTTAGGGGAGTGGAACCAGAGTAAAACTTGGAAAACTTACTATGTAATTTTGATCACTTAGAGAAATCGACTACAAGAAAATTGGGAGTAGACTTATAGCTCGGGTATTTAAGTGGTTGCGCAGTTAGATGAAGGCCTCGTTAGATGAGTACGGTTCAGCCGTTTATATATATGTTTAACGTGTGTAAAACATATAATTTGTTGTAGTGAGTGAAATAAAATATTTGCGTAATAAGTTGTGACACATTAAGGTCTTAGGAATAAACTCATAAAATAGCCATTGGTGCTCGCATTGCTGTATAGAAACCTGCTGTTAGTTTGTGTATAATCTACCATGAGACTACACTCCCCCAGGACCATGTAGGCTACAATACTTCATTTATTCAAATTTTTCTAAATTAAGGATGTACCAATCCGAACCACAATTGCGGTCCAGAACGATCCGGTCCGGCATCTATAATAAAAACATGAATATATGTACGGCAATTTAGCACCTCTGATAAACAATACACCAAGTATACAATCGCGCAACTACGGGCTCGAAAGGAGCTTATAATTTATCCAAAATGACTTAATCGACATTCATTAAGTTTATCATCTAATCACCTTATATTGTCTTGCCCTCTCGCGACTTGTCGGCGACATATGTTGTAACTGGCCAGATGTATCGAAAAGCGGCAGCGGCGGTGAGTCAGCGTATGGCCCTCGTGGAACACAGTCAAGAAGTAGCGCACGACGAATATCAAGCTCACTTTGAGAACGTCGATTTTCAGCTAAAATCGCAAAATGTTGAACAGTAATATCACAATTTATGCTAACTAAAAAGTATCTACGACCGTGTTATCATTTGAAAAATACAACCAGAACCTAGCTTCATGATTGTTCAATGAAATCAAAATGTCAAATTTAAAACGAAAGCAGCTTCAAAATATACAGGTCTACGGTTTTAAAAAACACAAGTAGTTTGTACTCAGTAGTTCGACGTAGAGTCAAAACGTTCAAATCAGGGAATAACCGGAACCGGAACCAGCAACCGGAACCGTCCATTTAAACCGTATCCGGAACCTGGTCTTCGAAATTTATATATAGTAAAACAGATGAAGGAAGAAATCAAGGTATAGTGGATTTAAAATACATTAAAAATAACTTTTACATTAAACTTAATGTATTGCGGTGGTATTATTGCCTTTCTGAAACCTTAAAGAGACTGAGGAAGCTAATAATATTTATTTATCGATCAAATATGTCGATTTTTGGACACCCAGAGCAAAAAATACCTTCCACTATACACCATTGCGTATACTGCGTCAAATCGAATATGCTTACAAAGCTTGGAGGGTAGAATACACACTTTCGCTCTGTCTCCAGTCGCCTTCCTTTACTACACGTACGTTTGTTACATGTTGTTCTGTAGGAAACTTGAAATTATTGGTTTATAAGATTCTAGGAGAAAATAATATATAGAAGGTAATTTTCTGATCACTGGTCAGAGACACTGTTTAGGTTAGCGTTGGACAAACAGTGCCCGTCAGTTAGATGATAATGATGATAACTTTCTAATCAGAATGCTATAAATGAGACACACTGTGATGCTGCTCGCACAGTTTCAATAAATACAATTCTTTGCCAAGAAAGCAGTTTCTAGCTGCGTTGGAGATAACGTTAGTTTACTTCAATTTAGACTGATTTACCAAGTTTACAGGCGCATTGGCTGGTTCTTGAAGCAATTTATGTTAGCCAAGCATACCCTAAGTACTTCTGCGTAAGCCATACTCTGTTACCGAGTTGGACCGGTTTAATTGAAACGTACCCCACAGACTTCTGTATGTGTAAAATAGCTGCTACAAGCATCGACGTGGCTTTGATTTGCTAACAAACTCTTGCAAGTTATTATGAAAAATTCCAACTGAAATTATGTGCACTACTTACGTTTCAAACGTCAAATTGGTTAGTTAATCTTTTCTTTTGCTTGGTTGTATTGGAGCTTGATCATTGTGTAATATATATTACATATGTTTGGATCACAGATGAAGCAAAAAACGTGGAAAATTTCAAACAAAATTTTTAAACCGGAATTCCGGTTCCGGTATGGTTTTTGCCCTTTGCCGGAACCGCAACCGGAACACGATTTTCGCCGGAACCGGAATTCCGGTTACTCCTGGTTCAAATATATAATAATATATGCCAAATAAAAGTATATAACATTTTTTGAAGAAAGTCGACCCGGTGATATAAATCGAAAAATATTGCTATGATTTTCAACCCAAATCGTAATTGGTATTGTCATTCAGGTACAGTCACTAACTTTGATTCACACAACCATTCTGACCACCGCTTTTAGTTTCTGGTTTAGGGACTCCAAAGCGCAAATAAAGATCGCTCGAATTGGCTGCTGTTGTAAGTAGTCGATCATCGTCCTGTCGTGCCTGCATAAGCACAGACTCGACTGCGTTGTCGTGTATTTGAAAATCGCCGTACACTAATTGCTTTGGCCGACCTAGAAGGACACTAGTTTTTCAGTAATATATAGGTGACGCACAGTTTTCCGAACGCGGGATACGAAATCAGTATTCAAGGCATGTAAAATGACTAACGCTATGAATGAATACGTATATCAATTCAACCGTCGAGCTTCATAATACTTATTTATCAGTTGCAACGACAAGAATTAATCGAAAACTTAATGTTAATCTCGGACGTCAGTTTTCCGTTGCTTTGCTATATCTACCAAAATCAAACTTGTAAATAGCAAGCAAGGGTGAAATGGAGCAAGAGTAGCTTCATTTTTAAGTTAGCATTTTGTTTAATCACTAATACAGTAAAGTTGGACTCTAGATAGCAAAACTGTCGTATTCAGCGTGCTTGATAACCTAATACACACCTAGTGTAAGAAAAAACGAGCAACAACACGGCTATTTGAAAAATCGCTATTTCTGGCAACGAGCCAACGAACTATATTCAGGCACACAGCAGTCCAGGAAACCAGGAAATGATCTCACAAAATAGTCATAGAAAGCAAAGTAGTAGAACTCAATGAGCTGATTCTGAGTGGTGTCTTCATTTTTCGATATGAAACCTGTTCGTGAGATGCGGCCTGCAAAACACTGCTACCCGTACAGCCAGATTTGGCAAAGAACCCTTAAAAACATGTTCTGCCATTTTGACCCGGAAGATGAGGTCGGAGCTGTTCGCGTTCAATTCAGCTATGGGCACATCACCACTTTAAACTTAAACGGTAATTAATATAGACCTAACACAAATTTTATATATATACCTCTAGAATTACTGACAATATTTGCAGCCCCTTCGGAAGTGAAATCCTGTCTAACATTCGACCATTGATGAGATTCTTCATTTGCTCTAAAATCGGACGTCATAGCAAAATTAATTTAGAACACTTGATGTTATATGTGACTATATTCAACGTATCGTTACATAACAATACACTGCCGTTCCTGATTCTTTGCGTTTATTTGTAGTCTTTTATTTGCCGATATTGACAACTTTAGTCCTTCTTTCTAGGTCACGCAGAAATAAAAAACATATATTTACAATTTGTAGCGATTAAGACTCTATAACTAACCATTGGAAAACAAAATTAGTGCACTAACGGGCCAATGATAATTCGTAATAAATCACAAAAGTAAATACATACCACACAATTACATATTGCCTTTATTCAGCAACCTGATAACCTACATATCTATTCTGTTGGCTTACACACATCTATATATATATAAAGTGGCAAAATTTGACATTTTGGTGTAAAAATTTACCAAAATTTGTTTCGATACTACACCTCAGGATTAATAACATATTCATAGTGGGACTGAAACAATAACCCAAATAAACCAGGTTAACTAAGCATATATATAATCAATTGTTCGTACCCAACAAGCAAAAAAATTAATTTTTCAAAATTTAGAAAATTTCACCGTTTTTGTGGAGATTTTTCAAAGTTTTGCTCATAGCTCGAAAACGGCACAGTAACAAAGCTGTAGTTCTTATTAGACTTAATTTTTCGATATAATGCCTTGGCTAAAATTATATCCTAAAATGTTGGGTTCCCCTTTGGCATACTTGTGCATAAAGACACTATATAAAATTTATGCGCTGTGAATTATCCGAATAATAATATATTCGTTACACAATGTTATCAAACCAGCTCTTTTGGGCTACTTCGGCTTAATAGTGCATCAAGTAACCGTTTCTTTCAAATTTTTTGTGAGAAAACCCGTGCCAGTTGAACGATGACAAAATATTCCCAGAGCGCCCAAAATTTAGGACGTCAAAGTAATGCCGAGAAAACCAAAGTAGCAACAAACTGGTACGACTATTACCGAGATATTGCAGCCGCATATGAAAGAGTTATATACTCGGTAAAATAATACTCTTGATAAACTGGGCGTCGACATGAATTGATTAATACACGAGTCAACTTAAGCTACGCCATCTACTATCCTCTTTAGTTACTATGTATAAAACACTGTTAGAGAACAAAACAGTAATTGTAACAGTCAATTCCAAATTCAAAGTTTTCGGTTCGTGAACACAACACATTTCGTTTTATTAATGATAACATGGCTAGTTCACAAACATCGCATGAGATGCGTAGCCTAAACACTAATGCGTGAGCCCATTTAGGTACGATCACATGATTATTTTTATCAAAATCACTAACTGCATCTTTTGCGTTCACATTTGTACCTTCGGTATTTGCATTTTAGTGAAAGCAAACAATGACTCTGTGATATACGAAAGCAATTTACGTAAGCAATCACTAATATTTCAATATTTTGTTTCTTAATGTTTTGGTTGCGTTGTCCGAAACAAAAATTTTATGATGTTACATGTTGACTGATGGTCAGTACGACGAACAAGCGATTGCCAAACGCAAATGACAGAAGAGGATGGTAGGTGGCGCACTTTACTCACGCATAATGCATGTTTTTCACTCAACAATACAATCGCGGCATGCCTCGAAGAAAGTATGGCTGGATTATTAAATCGCGGTTGACTTATATCAATAGATGTGATGGAAAATAACTGTCTCCAGTTTCTGGTCTTAACTAATGCCATGCAAACGGTTATGCCCTCTCATTGTTTATCACATACATACGTTCTTACACTTATATATTATTACCGATGACATTCATGATTTCTTAGTCCAAACATTGGTACGACGAACAAGCGATTGCCAAACGCTAATGCTAGAAGGGGATGGTAGGTGGCGCACTTTACTCACGCATAATGCATGTTTTTCACTCAACAATACAATCGCGGCATGCCTCGAAGAAAGTATGGCTGGATTATTAAATCGCGGTTGACTTATATAAATAGATGTGATCGAAAATAACTGTCTCCAGTTTCTGGTCTTAACTAATGCCATGCAAACGATTATGCCCCTCATTGTTTATCACATACATACGTTCTTACTCTTATATTATTACCGATGACATTCATGATTTCTTAATCTAAACATTGGCTACCTACTAGTCTAGACACTTGTCAGATAACACCAGTTTATTTCAGGGAACACATGTCGAATTTCTGTGGAGTTCGGTGCTTTCGTTGGGCAAATCAACGACGTTTCCTTTATAACATATATAAGTATTTGATCTTAAGAAGAACGCTGTTATATTATTATAAGATAGAGATATATTACCTTCTACGCTGAAACGACCCTGAACTTGACACTTGCTCTAAATACACATCATCGCTAGTTATACGAGCCATAAGAAAGCCCGTTTACGACTTTTAGATAGGATAGACTTTAAATATATTTTATAAACCTAATGCATCCGAATAATAACTATATAATACATACGTACTTATTCCCACAAACCGCAAATACCACTAAAAGGTAAACAGTAGAACTAGTATCTCGCAAACGACAGTAAACGAGGGAGCGTGGTTTCATCTATAGTTGTCAGTAATCATCTCTAACATACTCTGTGCTTGATGTTCTGCCTCTTCACGCTTTGTCCTGGATAAACAAACCATCGTATTCAGCGTACCGAAAACCTATATATAACCATATTCAGTCACTCTTAATGACGTGCACGCAATATATAACCAAACAAATGAAAACTGACATTTTGAAAATTCTGTTCGTTGACCGTAAAACATTTGAAACCCCATGAAGACGTATAACATAGTTAAGTTGACTCAAGATAAAAAACCATTGAATCAGCGTGGTTGGTAACCTAATAGACACTCGTTGCATAGTAAAACACGCAATAACGTGCCGAAATTAAAAAAAATAATCGATATTTCTGGAAACGGCCGACGAACCATATTCGGGCAGCACAGCGGCCCAGGGAGTGATCCCACGAAAAAGCCTTTTTTTATCAAACTTGTTTATCTTGATGCACTGATACTTGTTTTTGATATGTGTCGTATGATATGTGATATGCCTGTGTCGCGATATATGGACAGCGAAACATGGTACCCGTAAGGCTAGATTTCGCAAAAGAATACTTAAAAACCAGTTTTTGTCATTCTGACCGGGAAGATAGGGTCAGAAATGTTCGTGTTCAACACATCACCCTCTGTTTTGCTATTGAACAAAAACTTATTTACAGAAATCCATCCGCCGAAAATAAGTTAAGAGCGACACCGTTAAACAAAAAAAAGAAATTTTCACGATTTCTCCCCAAAGCGCCCACCTTGGAAACTTGGCTCGTTCCGACTCAATAACTCAACAAGTCGCTCGCTAAAGCCCAAAATTTTCCATGTTAACTACTTACTTCGTAAAAGAAAGGAACATTGCAACGCTAATGCAAAAGGATGAGAAACCGTTCAAATGACTCGGATTTTGAGATGCAATACTACATGTTTGTGCTGCTACGTGGGCTGTTGTTTGTTCATAGTCAGTAGTTTTATTCGCAGATAGTTAAACTAAATAGCGTAGCGAGCACAGATACAATTCATCTTTCACATAGCTAATTCGCCCCACCGCAACCACCACCACCACATTCTTTAGAGTCGATTGGTTCCATCGCGCATGCAACGAGTTCGACTGTACCGTGAATTCAGCACTCTTTTCCATTTGTCCCTGTCTTGAGCGTCCTCAATTCGTAGCCCTATCGATTGCATGTCCTCTTTGACGACCTGTTCCCACTTCTTTTTCGGCCTTCCACGGAGGGCCTTTCCTTCGAATTGGACTTCGACCGCTTGTTTCGCCACGCCGCAAGTTCTGCGTTGAACGTGGCCGTACCATCTCAGCCTCCGGTTGGTCAGTTCCGTCTCCAGCGACGTAAGCCAAAGTGATTTAGCCACATTCTCGCTGGATGCGCGGTCTTCCCAACGCAATCCTGCCATCCACCGCATCATTTTTCTGTCAGTGGCTAGAAGAGGCGCCGCTGCTTCCTTCGTGAGTGCCCAATATTCAGTAGCGTAAGCTAGCAAGGGGCGAATGCACGCGTTATACACCCTCCCGCGCACCTTAGAGGGCAATCGCTTGTTGGTAAGTAGACTCGCCAGCTCTTTCCATTTGAACCAGGCGACTTGACTACGGGCCTTGGCTGCCCTCCGTAGGTCCCCCTTGTAGTCTGTGGTGTCCCCAAGGTACGTGAATTTGTCCACTATTTCAAATTTCCTGTTGTCCATTCAGAAGTCAGTTGCCTGGACAGCAGGATGTGAACGGTTGTCGCACATGAAGTTTTCGTTCGAGCGGGGGCGCACTCTGAGGCCAGTGCAGCGCTTATGAACCGATTTTCCACAGTCTCGGCAAGACAGCGAGTTCGTGCCTACTCCCTTTCCGCAGTGTGAACATAGAAACTGTCCGGTCTGAGCAGGCTTGCCGTCTCCTCCAGTGACCAGAACTTTGGTCTTCTCGTTGACTTTGAGACCTTTCCCCTCCAAATCACTGCACCACACGCGGAGCCGTTTCGTGAGTTGTTGTTGAGAGTCCGCGGTGATAACGAGGTCGTCTGCGAAGAGCATTTCCCAATTGATTGATTCTGTAGCCTCCTCGAGCACGATAGCGAAGAGCAGTGGACTTAGAACGGAACCCTGGTGGACACCCACTGAGATGTCAAAGGGGTCCGATGTTGTAGTATGGCCCCTGACTTGAGATGTTGACCGTTCGTATAGTTCCATTACTTTGCCTACTAGGTATTCGGCTACGCCATGCCTCCTTAAGGCCCATTCCACCACCTTTCTCGGGACCCGATCGAACGCCTTCTCCGGGTCGACAAATGCGTGGCACAGCAGTTTCCCCTTTCCGTAGCGCCTTTTCCTGCAGCTGCCTGAGTACGAATATTGCGTCTGTTGTACTTCTCCCAGCATAAAGCCGCACTGACATTGGCTGATGTTGACCACGTTTCGTAGGCGTTTCCCCAACAGTCTTTCGTATAGTTTCATTCCGTGTTCGAGGAGACGGACACCTCTATAGGAGCTGCAATCCAGTGCGTCTCATTTGCCTTTGTAGAGGTAAATGGTGTGACTATTGGTCTACTCATTAGGGATGCCATTTTTCAGAACGTGGTTCATTACAGCTGTCAATGCAGCATCGCCACCTTCAGCCATGAGTTCGGTAACCAACCCGGATGGTCCACTCGCCTTTCCCTTCTTAGTGGACTTCAGTGTGTTTTTGATACGGCTTCCTGAAACGCATGGATTGGACCTTCGGTTGGAGCCACGACTCCGACATCATATGGCCTTTCCACATTCAGTAGGTCCCTTGAATAAGATCTCCAGCGTTCCAGAGCTTCCATTTCATCGACAATGATGCGTCCGCTGGGATCTTTGATAACTCTAGATCCGGTCACATCTTGTCGCTGTCGTCGTATTTGCCGCGCCATTTTGAACATCTTCCCTTGTCCCTCGCGTGTATCTAGCCCTTAATACCACTCTTTGTAGGAAGAATTTTTTACTTAGCTACGGCAATCTTTGCTGCTCTGCTTATTTGAAGGTACTCAGCGCGCGTTTCCTCAGTACGATTGCGCTGCCACACAAGAAACGCATCAATTTTGGCCTTCACAGCTTGTTGTACAGAATCGTTCCACCACCAGGTCTCATGCTCTCGCTGCTTGCCTCCTTTGGTGAAGCCGCATACCCTGCCAGCTATTTCGAGGAGACTGTTGCTGTACTCCTTCCAAGAAAATGTTGACAATCTGCTGTTTAAACAGTTCTCGTGTAGCCGCATGCTTGAGCTTCCAGACTCTCAGTGCCGGCGATTTACGCTCTCGCTTCTTGGCTGCGACTTTATTCATCTGTATGTCCGCGACCATCAGCCTATGTTGCGTCAGACATGCTTCACCTGAAATGACTTTTCGGTCGACTACTGGTTTTGAAGATTGTCTCCGGAGAATGAAGTCGATCTGTGTAGCTGACGTACCATTTTTATAGGTAATGAGTTTTTCGCTATCTTTCTTGAACTCGGTGTTGACAATCCGCATATCATTTTCAAGACAGAAGTCCAGCAACCTTTCCCCTTCGGCGTTCAAGCTACCAAAAGCGTGTGGACCCATCACTGGATCCCATCCGGTTGTATCCCCGCCAACGTGCGTGTTGAGATCGCCTGCAACGACCAGCTCTTCCTCTACGGATACGGCCATTAAGCAGTCATGCAGACAATTATAGAAGGTGTTTTCTTCCTCTCACCGACCCGCCTGTGGTGCGTATGCAGAAAAGACGTTACAGATCTTGTCACCTACTACGATTCTGATACGCATTATCCTGTCGTTTAGACGCTGAACCTCGATCACGTTATGACTTTCAGAGCGAGCATCCCCACTCCACCAAAGCTTGTAACAGTCCCACCGCTTCCGTAGATCCTTGTTCCTTGTCCCTGGAATCGTACTCCTTGGACGGCACAGATGTCTACCCTTCTCGACATTGGTAGCAGAGCAAGGTTACAATCGCCGGGAACAACCCAACTGCTCAATTCAATCGGTCGCGGTGTGTTGGTCAACGCAGTTTTTCGAGGAAAACAGTTATCGGTGCATAAAATAATTACGCTCCGATCGATTGAAAAAGAAGAAGGTATTGATGATAGAAAGAAAGAATACTGATTATTGATTGAATTTGTTAAAAAACATTCATTGATCTTGAAATAGAAAATATTCGTTATTGGTATGAAGAAAGAAACGAACTTGATCAAGTTGAAGAACAATGACTTAAACACGAAATATGATGAATTCACAAAATGACTTAACTCAATCAATTGCAAATTGCTGTAAATGCAACACTGATCAAGAAGATGGCTTTCAATGTGACTCATGTATATAATGGGTGGTGGTGCATCAAGTGTGCAAGCATATCAATTCCCAACGTCATTACCGCCGAACTGTACGACAAGTTGACCAGTATGGGGGAGTTTCCATGGTCTTGCCCGAATTGTTCAAGCGACATCATTCTTCACCAATTGGTTACAAACGGTATCTTTACCAAACTGGAACTATCAAACTACGGCTGTCACCGCACCATAGTATCGATGATACGGGAACCGGCTGCACTGAATGGTAATGGCTCCCAAACGCAAGATGGTATAACTACCGAGGGTACACCTGCATCATCGGCCAACAACATGTTTCAAATGTTGTCCAAAATGCAGAAAACAATATTGTCATTAGTAACAACGCTCTCTAATAATCAGAAAAAGAACTTCAGGCTATCTCCGATATGGTTCGGTCGCACCATCCAATGACGGCGGTAACAAGCAACGACACAGTTACAGCCCAGCTGCCAAAAGTGGAATTGGTGACATTCTCCGGGGATTTGTTGGAATGGCATACGTTTTGGCAGTCCTTTGAACTGAACGTACATAGCCAGTCTATTCTCGACAGACAAAAGATGGACTATTTGCATCGGGTACTAAAAGGAGCGGCACTGAACAAGATCCGAGGTCTGGGTTTAGAAGCTGGAAACTACCACGAAGCTCTTGCTATCCTGAAACCTCATTACGATAACAAGGTGCTGCAACGGAGACAACTTTGGGATAAACTTCATGCCCTCAGTCCAGTTCGGGAAAATCTCAGCAACCTGGAGATGTTCACAGATGATCTGTGAGCAATCTCAAAGGCAATGGAACAACAAGGAATCGATAACGTGGCACTCACCGGCTATATACCGGAGTTAGTGAAAAAACTGCCACAGTCATTGGTAATTGAAATTAACAATATGCGGTTGTTCCAAGGTGCAGCAGATGACGATATGACAATACAAGATTTACTAGAATTACTGCAACGGCATATGCAGATACTTCATTTGTCGTCAACAAAGCAAATCAAGAAGGCTGATCAGGCCGTAGGCGATGTTGAAAAGATGACAGCTGCGGCATCTGGTCGCGGTACAGCAATGGTTCTGGTACAACAATTCAAACCGAAAGACAGATCAAAGCCGCCGGATCGTCGATACGTATTCTGCAATCAAAGCAGTCACTTTAGTGACGATTGCCAGCAGGTGTCGACAGTTGAAGAGCGTCACATGTGTTTATCCAAAACAAAACACTGCTACAATTGCTTGGGTCACGGACATTTTTACAAGGATTGTAAGCGTTCAAAGCCATGTTTTCATTGCAAAGACAAAGGCCATCATTCGGTGTTGTGCAAGCGTAGGAGCAGTACAACAGAAACGTCACAACTCAATCAATCGGCAGACCAAAATCGGATGATTGGGTCAATAGAAAACGAAGCGTACAATGGCTCTGAAGTCCAGATCCATCTCAATCAAGCGGGACAAAGTGACGGAATTGTGATGGCAGCGTTTCAGTGTAGAATTATCAACCCCGAATCAAACAAGGCGATGCAATTAATGGTTTACGCGGATGGTGGGGCCCGTCGAACCTGTATCAGTGAAGACGCGGCGGTAAAGCTTGGTCTACAGTCGAAAAAGTCTGTGTCATTGGAAATTGGACGCTTTAATTCAAACGTTACCGACCACGTTAACGCAAGATTGGTTGAGTTGGCGTTGTGCGGCTACAATGGCGACCGATACAAGATTGTTGGATATTGCGTTCCAAAGACTTCACCACCTCTGAAGGTTGGAGCGATCAAATTCAGGAACGATAACCTGGAACGAATTATGGCACTTCGTCCTCTAAACCGTCCTCCCCAAAACTCACAACAATGCAGTAACGTCGATATAGTACTTGGATAAGATTATTTCAACAAATTCTTCGGTCCCCAGGTTAAAGTAACGAATATTCAACACGAACTTTACGTCTATCATACCAAACTCGGTAACGTTCTGTGTGGCAACTCGCAACCGGTGCAATATCTCGATACCACAACGCAATTGATGCAAAATTTGTTTATCAACCTTTATCAGGATCCGGTCGAGCAGTTTTGGCAATTAGAAACAATTGGGATAACAAGTGATTCGAAAATGGTCAGCGACAAAATGGTACGATGAAGTTATGCAGCGATTTTCTGACACCATACAATTAAAGAATGGGAGATATCAGGTTGGATTCACGCGGAAACAGCAACCATGTCTATTATCGTCCAACTATAGGGTGGCCACACAGAGGCTACGTAGCACGACACAATCCTTGCGAGCTAGAGGAAGGGGAGCATTTCGTAAATATGATTCAATTATCAAAGAACAGTTGTCGAATGGCGTTATTGAATCGGTGAACCTGGATCAACGTGACGGTCCGTTGGTTCATTAAATCGCACATTTCCCCTGTGATCAACATGAAAAAGGCAACAACGAAGATCCGGATCGTGTATGATGCAAGTGTGCCTACGAAAGCCGAAAAAATGAGCCTCAACGATCTAATTCATCCAGGTCCTTGTCTCTTAAACAATCTCACCGGAATTCTACTACGATTTCGACGGTACAAAATAGCCATGGTGGCTGATATTGAGAAAGCATTCTTACAAGTAGGTCTCCGGGCCGAAGATCGCGACGCAACACAGTTTCTTTGGATAAAAGACTGGGAAACACCGATTGATCAAACTAGTAATATGCAGGTCTTTCGATTTACGCGTCTGCCATTTGGAGTCATTGCATCGCCGTATCCATTGAATGCAACAATACGGCACCATCTAAAGCAACATGGGGGTGAGCTTGGCGATCAAATATTGCGTGATTTATATGTCGACAATGCGGTAGTGAACGCTAACAATAATGAAGAAGCCGTCGAATGTTTTGAGAAAATTAAAAGGTTATTCTCGGAAGCGGGAATGAACATACGCGGCTGGATTTCTAAAAGTGATTTCTTCAACGACGCAAGTCCTACAGAAGATAGAGCAAATTCCCGCGAGGGCAAGGTTTTAGGTCTCAAATGGGACAGCACAAGCGATACAATCCAAGTCACGGGAAACCATGTCCAACGGTTACAAGGATCCAAGCGGCAGATACTTAGTGTAATTTCCAGCTGGTTCGACCCACTTGGTTCACTAATCCCTGTTACTATCCTTCCGTGGATTTTGGTGCAACAAATCTGGAAGGCTGGACTCGACTGGGATGATAAGCTTCCTGATCATTTTCAGAAAAGGTGGAATTCTTACAGCGAACAACTGCACCAAATATCAACAATCAAGTTTCCCCGAAAGATTGTGGAGCTGCTGAGCGAACGGAATTTATTGGTAGCGTTCAGCGACTCCAGCCAAGACGCATACGCAACGTGCGTCTATTTGTGGCAGCAAACCTCGGCAGCAACAACGTTAAAATGGTTTTCGCAAAGGGCCGTGTAACTCCCTTGAAGCCGGCGATGACAATCCCGAAGTTGGAATTAACCGCTGTTCTGATCGGTTGCCGAGCTTTACGTTACATTCATAACGCGCTTATGATCAACATTGACGAAAAATTTCTGTTTACAGATTCTGAAATTGTTCTGCTGTGGTTGACAACATCTCGAGTTGTTACGCCGTACGTGGAACGACGCCGCGACGAAATTCTCCAAAATTCTGACATTCAATTCCGACATGTAACAACGAAGATGAATCCAGCTGATCTGGCGACACGAGGATGCACGGTTGACCAGCTCGTTCAATCAATATGGTTTCGAGGACCCGACTGGCTTCATAAAATGTCACATAAATGGCCAATTCCGTTCATGCAGTCATCGGACTCGCAGAATTTCACAAATTCGATGATGCAAAATACGTCGCCGTCAAGCCTCGGTTCAGAATGTTGGAAATCAGAAGAAGAAATTCGGGTAGGCAAACTGGTTGCCGCTGTACCCAAATGGATTCACCAAGGCATCATCGCATTACAACAACCAAAACGAAGCATGATTTCAACACTGCGTGTCACTGCTTATGCACTACGATTTATCAGCCGAACGAGAAGTCGGGTCGCAAAAGCAGATCAGACCATGTCTAAAGTACAACCTGTTGGAGTTGAAGAACTTGAAATGGCACGACGATGTTGGATAAATTCCGTTCAGCACACGGCGTTTGCGGAAGAATTCGGGTTGATGTACAATAAAAAATCTAACCAACTGATTAAGCAGCTAGACCTTCGGGTTCATGATGGTTTACTGTGCTGCGGTGGACGACTCGATACGGTATTAGGGCAAGATAATAATTCGGTTCTATTGCCAAAAATCATGCCTTCACGCAACTAGTTATCAGAGATAACCATGAAAAGGTATTTCACATGGGTGTCAAGACAACACTGGCACGGATTCGACAAAACTACTGGATACCACATGGGTATGCGCAGGTAAAACGTATTCTTCGCACATGTGCTATCTGCCGCCGTATCCAGGGTTCTGGGTTTACGCCGCTTCGCATGGCTCCATTACGGGTGGAACGTGGCCAACGTGCCCCGGCTTTCAAGTTCACTGGCATCGATTACCTGGGACCGCTGCAAATAAAACAGCACGGGGAGTTAATCAAAAAATGGGTGGCTGTTTTTACGTGCTTCACAAGCTGTGCCATCCACTTAGAAGTGGTGGACGATTGCTCTACCGAAGCACTAACTCAGACGATTTTGCGATTTATTGGGCGACGAGGCGTCCCGACTATGCTATTATCGGACAACGCGACGCAATTTCAAAAGGGTGCGAATGTATTCAAAGCTATATGGGGTAACCAAATACCGCCTAACGCCGTTGATGAATTGACGTCGTTCTGTGCAACACACGGTATCAAGTGGCGGTTTATTCCTGAAGGTTCGCCATGGGTAGGCGGCTTCTACGAGCGCCTGGTCGGAGTGGTTAAGCGATCGTTAAAGAAGGTGTTGTGGAAAACCACCATTGATGGTGCAGCTTTACAGACCCTTCTAATTCAGTTGGAAGGAATTCTCAACACTCGGCCGCTGCTAGCTCCATCATCTGATCCTGAAGATCAAGCACTTTCTCCAGCTCATTTCATAGGGCCTTCAACGCAACTGGCAGTTCTCCCAAGCGATAATGATCTCGATGATCCGCCGTTTGTACCCGACCCAAGAGCTCACCGGTCACTCATGAGGCAAGGGGACACAATGGAACGCAATTTGAACCAGTTCTGGAAGGCATGTCAGACACAGTATCTTCAACAGCTTCGTGAGACTCACCACATTTTCATTACAAGCAACATGGGTCGGTCGATCGAACCCCTTGCATTGGGAAAGTGTGTCTCATCAAGGAGGCGACACCGCGGACGACATGGAAGATCGGTCGAGTCGAGCGACTGCATTATGGAGATGACGGTGACGTTCGGTTTGTCAGTCTTCAGCTTCCAAGTCGCAATATTACAAGACGAGGAGTCAAAGATTTGGTACCACTTGAAGTGGATTTCATACCAAAAGTGACCAGCAATAATTAATGACAATCTCGTTATGATTTGGGCCCGGAGAATGTCGTGTTACAGAACAATACAATTTGATCCAGTGTCTAAAACGATATGATGAAAAAACCAGTTTGTTAAATGCTAACAATTATAATCCAAAGACTAAAACCAGTTTATATGCAAATTGTAATCTTTTATTAGCTACTAATTTACGGTTATATAAGCTAAGTCTACCTCATGTCGGGGTTCAGTCGTCGAAATCATGACTGCGATGCATATACGATTCTATCAATGTTATCTTTAAATGGTTCAATAAATTGTTTGTGGTTACTTATGATAAACAGTGTTTGCACCACCAGCTTTTGCTAGTCGGGGTCATGAAAGATCTCGACACATTAAATGTGTTCACAAACACTGACTAATTATTACAAACTTGATGAGCATTAGGGAACAAAATTTCTGCAATTTGAAAATCGCCGGAATTCTGTTCGAGTACAACGTATAATTGCTGGCACCTTGATTTGATTTTGCTAATTTTCGGCTAGCGAAAAACCCAATGAAATTCAGCACTTTTGTCGTAAAATGGAATTACGATTGATATCGGTTATTATAAAATAGCATGGTTGGTGAAATCACCTTAATTTTGTTCACGCATGACGAATACCAGCAGTTTTACCAGGTTTTTTTCAAAATTTACGTTGTGCTAAAACGTGTTTTTTGCAATTTAGGCGTGTTTTTGACATTTAGCTGTGTTTTTAATTAACCCGTAAATACCCAAAATACCCTGTTTTAGTGTTACAGGGAACGCCAAATAATGATAATTAACCGGCTACTAGCGAGTTTATATTAATGCATGCATTATATATTTATACAATGGACCAATCAGTTACATTTAGCATTAATTTTTTCATATTTCAGAATTTATAGACTTAGGTTCCACAGTTATAAACATGGTCCGTTTACAAGCATTCAGCGTATAAAAATTTTGGTTGTTGTAGCCTTTTAATTAAACAGTTCATGTGTGCTAAATTTTGTGTTTTTTGAAATTTCACTGTGTGTTTGCACTAGGAAAAACACAAAAAACCCTGGTTTTAGTAATTTTAAAGTTTTAAAAAATAGCTCGCTAAATGACCAACAGAAATTCAAGTCCCAGAACTGATGTCCTTCAAACGCTACCATGACTTTTGGCATGAAATTTGGCCAATATTCTCTGATCCTTTGGTTCTCACAAATAAATATATAATTATGTACAATTTTACCGTATGCGACAGCACAAACTTATGCTTATAATATATATGTCGCCAATTTATCACTACATACCGGTGAGTAACGACACCTGCTATCAACGTGCCAAAGTCTGATCTGTGCAGGATGCATGTCTATCCCAAACCAAAAAATAATTTATTTCGTGTTTTGCTGTGATTTTATACTACTGTGAAAAACATCATTTTCTGTACGATTTGTTGCGACAGCGACATATGTTTACCTGTAGTCAACCGTTGTGCTTAAACTCGGTAATAGAAGAAATATGCAAATTTTAGCCCCACCTACAAATCCAATGACCTAAAACGCAAAAACTTTTCGATGTCAATTGAATATTTGGCCGAAGCTGTAAATAAAAATCCCACATTTAAAGTTATTTTTAATCGAAAAATATAATTTTTCGGATGATGTGGAAAATTTATTAAATTTCGATCTAACATTACTCTGAAGTATGGAATTTTACATGACATAAGCTAATATTCTAGAACTATAGTCTTCGAGATATATATAACCTAAGACTATCAGCAAACATTCTGAAAACATAAAAACTAAATTTTATATTTCGCTTCGAAGGAGGCGGGAGTGGATTTTGGGCACAATAGTGGATTCCATTCTAATCAGGCCAGTTTACAAAACACCAAAACCATAGCAAGGTTAACATAACCTCATACAATCTAAATAATCAATACGGTCTTCCAGCCAACTGCCAACCAATATGACTAGGTTTTCTGTAACAATATATATATACTAAATCTAAAATGCATGTGACTGACTTAGCTACTATTTATGCATGTACAAATTCAGATTGCTACATTAATTTTAACCACAAACACACAGATGTGCACATTTACACTTTAAGAAGAGATCGCAAGAACAAGCTGACATGTATAGTAGTAACACTTTTAGGTAGAGAACACTACTGATATCAGATATGACGGTACCCAAAATTTTTACAAATCTAGTGACGCAGCGAGGAGAAACGAGATGACTGTAGCTAATCCGTGTTTAGTGTCTAACGCAAGAGTCAAAATTCAGCTATTTAAAATCATAAAATATAAAAATGTACCGATAATGCGTTAACAACGTTGCACCGCTTTAGTTACATGTCAAAACCCTTTATTTTATGATGCCCTCCAATCATCAAAACACGCAAAATTAAAATATCACAAGCTAAAATTTTATTTGTTACAAATAGTCACTGTTACATTGTAAAAGTTGTAAGCTAGCACATGCCTTGTTCGATACGTATGAAGAAAATACCACTGTTTTCCTTATATTCGGTAACTTAGAAAACCTATATTACGTTCTACGCACATATAGCTGTATTGAAAAAGTGGCAAAATTTTACTATTTTTGATGCCAAAATTTACAAAATTTACTTGCAACATTGTCTCGCAGGTTCATTTTACCTAATAAAGCATGTCTGCGCTGCAAATAACGTGTTTAATGAATTAAATACGCTGCCATGTCATGCACTGCGGCTACGAAAATCCTCGCGCGGCATGTTCGTTAATGGGCGATGTCTTGGTTGAGTCAGAAGTGGAGAAAGATCTTGGTGTTATCGTATGCAACGATTTTAAATTTTCTGAACACTGTAATGTCGTCGCAGCTAAAGCACATAGTTATCAATATTATTCACCGCACGATTCAGAATTGGTCAAAGCATACATATATATATGGTTGCAGTTGTATCGATCCACCGTGATATTATGGTCGTCGAGCGTGTTCAACGACACGCCACTAAGTTGCTACCGGGAATCCGTGATTGGGACTATGAGGATAGGTTGCGTCACTCGGTTTGCAGAAACTGGAAACGCGTCGAATTCGTAGCGACATGATTCTCTTGTACAAAATCACCCATGGCTTAGCAAACATTGATATTCGGAAGTTCTTTACGCCTGGCTACCCGTTCACGAATGGGCCATAATTTGAAATTGCGAACGATTGAAAATCCACATCTTGACATTCGTCGCCATATCTTTTCACACCGTGTCGTTAGTCTGTGAAACAGTTTGCCACACAATGTACTCAATGCACCATTTTTGTCGTTGTTCAAACAGAGGCTTCATGCTCAAAACTGTTCGCCATTGTAATTGACATATTTGTAATTTTAACAATCTCTGGCCTCGTCTTCACGAGGCTATATCTGCTCCATCGAATACTGGTCACAACGTGAAAAAGCGAGATGACACAAATTCTACGAACCGTCTAAATTAGATCTTCAAATGACCAGTACCTTGGAGAAGAAAGGTACAGTTAAATCACAAAATTGTAAAAGCGTTCATGTCCAACAAGCCGAAAACTTGCCATAAACAAGAAACGATGCCAAATTTGAAAATTTAGCTGTTTGTAGTACATACGTATTGCATGAATTTAGTAACATAGCCCAAAACTGCTGCTCTAACGAAAATATAATACAAAAAAAATGTAACTCCCATTTAGTGAACTCTATTTCTCGATCTGACACACATAGCGAGAACCACAATCTGAAATATTAGCCGACCTTAAATAGCTTAATTTTAAAAGTATCCAATTAACTTTGGTTTTATGAAAATTTAAGTAAGAAACCGTTGGAGCAGCGCAAACACAAAACCAACTGCACACTACATCCCATTAACAAAAATATTTGCGAAAATTCACCAGCTTATGAAGAATAATGCGATCCTGAGAGGGCAAAATGAATTTTTTGCACAACGATAGGCTATTTGATGCAACTCCGCTTGCTCCGATTCAATCAAACGTAATAGAACATAAAACACACAGATACGACTAATCTCTGTAGTCGGAAATGCAATCGACTAATCTCTATTGTCGGAAATGCAATCAAAAATATGATTGAAACCAAACTATATAACATCTATAGTCCGAATTATGTCAATAAATAACGTATAAAACATTTCGAATTTACAATTTTACTATAAATCTCGGTCTCTCTGGTGACATCACGGTAATAGAACAAATGTCACTTTGTGTGTTGACTGAAATTTGTTGGTAAGTTTTGCAGTCCGCAACCAAACACAGTTTAGTGTTACATATATTTTTCATTTAGGTTTAGCGGTAGGAGCGTGAAGACAAATGGATTTGAAAAACGATCGGCCGAAATGTTGGGTACGGATGGAATTCTAACCCCGAACTTCTCGCTCTTCAGCAAAAAGCAAGCGCTCTACCGACTGAGCTAACCCTATCCGTCTTCGTAACAGTTATTAAGCCGCTATATTTGACACTGTTATAAAAATTTGCGCAAGGGTCGGACTCGAACCCACGATCCCTCGCTCGTGGATCCACAAAAAGGCTCATTACCTGCTGAGCTATCCCTGCGCAACTTCGTAGCCGGTTTAAATGCGCTATATTCGACACTCCCCCCATTTTAATTAGACTTCCACTGGCCTTACTTTTAAATTACGATATATTTAGTGCATATGTTACTTTATTTCGTAATCGTATTAGCCGTTAGCAGCACTTAAACTGCTAGCCATTACGCAAGAGATGTGGTGTGATAGATAAGGTACTAAGATATGATTATGGGCTCGGCAAGGCGACAGTAGAATCCGACACTCCGTACGACCTCGATGTTATATATTTATTTAGGCCTAGCGGTAGGAGTTTGAATACGAAGCTATTGAAAAAAGGCCGGCTAAAAAGTCCGGAAGGTTGGCATTGGCTCCACGACGCCCGCATTTGGACCCGCAAGCTAGCGCTCTGTCGACTGAGTTGGCAGCAGTTATTAGGACTATATAAACGTCAATAAAACTAGCTATGATAGCAATTGTTTAAAACGTTTTAATTATAATTGAAAACAAAACAAAAATCGTTACTTGCTTAATTAAACAAGTTTTATTTTTGTATATTCCGTCATATATCTGAATTGCTTGTGTACATACCACCATATGAACAATAGAATATAGGGATAACACCCACCTATCATATAGCATGTCCCAATATAATGGTTTGATTGTGTTATATTAAAGTGAAGTCAAAACGCTAAGTGAGTGATTTAAAGGTTACAAACAGTGGTATATACTGTTTGATTAGATAAAAACTGATTAATATGCTAGTACACTTACTTGCTAAACGATAAATTATGCATATTTCTAAATTTATTGACATGAAAGTAACAGAAAAAATATAAAGTATAAGATCAACTTCATCTATATACTCGATATAAGAGAGCGCAGAATAACTATATTCCAAAATTAGTGGATCAGCGAGGCAAAAAACCAGCTTTCATTGATTTTTGCTCGATGTAAATTGAGGCAGGTGTCTCCATCACTACTTGTTGGTTCATGGCGAATATTAATAATTCCAATTGTAGCGCACAGCCGGCGCCAGGATGCAAGGCCCCAAGTAAGATGTGAGTAGGTAACCTGAGGCTGGGCACCTCGCCGCTTACTCTTCTCCTCGCCGTATTTTGAACAATTTAGATATCATAGCGGACGATTTAGGCAAAATTGGCACAAATGTTAATATGACTGCCAGCCCATCGAGCTTTAGCATTGCCGTGGATACCGAGCCTGACAGCCAGGGCCATATATAGCCTCGGATTCCAACCTCTACTGTAACATGCAATCCTAATTCTGGTTAACAATGAGTAGTTGGAGCTATATATAGACTTATTTGTATCTTTATCGCTTAGTGTTCTGGAAGATTTTGTAACTCATCCGTTGACCACAAAAAGCCCAAGATAAACAAACCAAACGATCCAGTGAGCATCTAAACTTATTGATTTCGCCAGTGATCCTATTTTTTTTGTAAAAAAATTGATTTACCAAAGATTTTCTAGTCGATCGGAAAAGCTAGCTTTTGTTGGCCAACATTAGTTTGTTCAGGAAGAAAATTTGGTCGGATTTGAATAAAAAAGGTGATGTTCGTGTACACTAATTTAGAAATAATATGAACGTTTCGTTTATGGTGCCACTGTTACATAAAATTTGTTCGCGAACAGAGATGAAATCTATTGTAAAGCTAATGTTGCTGAACTGTCATTGCCTGATCGAAAAACTCTAAGTCTGAGCTAGCAATGAACGGAATCGAGTTTTCTATTTGTTCCGTGGATGTGGATTCCACATGGGGTATCGCAAAATAAAATGGTTAGTGAGGTGACCTTTATGTTTAGTCGCCCATAGTTCATCCTAGCAGAATCAACATATTTTGGTTAATGCTTTGTAATTTTTACGGATTACACTTCTATCTGAATCATGTCATGTAGTGACCAAAGCTCCCATATTTCTGTCAGCTATTTTTGTGCTTATGTCACCACACGGACCTAATGGTATATCATTAGAAAAACAGCTTTGTTCGGAGGTGGGAGAGTTAGAGGGAAGGCAACCAAAGACTTAGGTTTAGTATAATGCTTATAATAGGGTTTTACTTTAAGTAAAACACTCAGTCGGAGGATTAACACATCGAGAAAAGCATAGTATGCATTTCACTTCCGCCAATGAAAAGTTTCTTTAGTTGAGAACGGCATAGCATGCATATCACTTTCACCCAGGCTAAATGTACATTGGTCTTTTTCGAACATATATTAGCCGGGTTTTGGTATGTAGTTCAACAGCCAATCCAACAATCTAATACACACAAATGGGAGAAAACATCATACAAAGACTTCTTCGAAGCGCGTGCTCGTTATTAAAAACGCTTATTCCGTTTTCGAAAACCTGTGCTGCATCGCAGAACTAGGCAGGCATTAAGACCAAAATGAAATTAAATGTTTTCAAGTGTATCGGTGTGTATCGCATGGTAGCTTCCTCCTGTTAGACAACAAGGACCAGCTATGCATAGGTCTCTGTGTTCCCAAACTAGCGCAAATAAAATGTGGCCGTAGCAGCAGTATCATCTTCAAGCGATATACCAAAGTCGTACTCAAATCAAGTCTGTCCACCTGCATGGGTATCCGCGGCCCGGGTACTCCCTCGTCTTGATGTCGTGTCTGGTGTGGTGTGTCCGTTGGGTGCTACCGTCGAAATAACAAGGTAGGTGCATTTTAGTAGAGACTATTTAAAAGAGATAGTTTCCTAGGGCACTACGAAATGAGAATCTAAGGTCTAGGCTCGGCTATAGAAGAGCGAATCATAATGCGGCGTTCACGTTATAATGTCCCCAACGTTTGGAACCTATGTACCCCACACAGTGTCAGACACACTGTTGACAACAGGCTGTCTTAGACACCCCCATGTTTTTAATAAATTTTTTCAACGGTAGCTAGTTACGCGTATTACCACTTGCCGACAGTGTCAGGCACACCGTGTCTTCTGGCAGTTTTGTTGACACTGTTCGGAATTATTTGAGCAATGTTCATATGGGCTAGATACAAATATCGAGAATTTAGGAAAAACTCCACAGGACAGTTGACTAATAAACCGCATTCGCCACAGACGGTGTCCGTTATAGTTAATTCGCGCCAAATTGGTAGGTAAGGGTGTGTACGACACCATCTAGAAAAAATTTAGTAGCTAAGGGTGTGTGGTACACCCTCGGCATTTGATTTACAGTATGGGTGTCACCCTGACTGTCTATACGGTAGGGTCGCGACTACAGGGGGTCAAAAGTTCCAAACAGCGGGGACATTATAACGTGAACGCCGCATAAGATCTGCCCGCAAGAGCACGTATGTATCTAGAAAAGCTGTGATCGGTCCTACACAGCTCATTTCTTAAATAAAAAACGTAACTTGTATAAAAACTAAATGCCTACGTCATCCTTGGTGGCCAAACGTTATAACGTTAGAAAAAGAACAGTTTAGGGCGAGGGCTGCGGGGCGGCATGTTCCGCGACTTAGCTTAGTACAAGTGTAATGACCTTAGTTTAGCCTTTATAGTATGTATATCGAGAACAGCAAATGATGCCTTTCACTTCTGCCCCTAAAACTGTTACATTGGCTATTAAAACTGATGCATATATAATGCATATATATACATATATACATATATATATATATATATATATATATATATATATATATATATATATATATATATATATATATATATATATATATATATATATATAGATATATAGATACATATATATACACACACACACATATATATATAGTATAGTCAGCTAAACAGCAATACCAGCCGGAATAACAACAAACCATGGCTGTGCCGCTAAAACAACCAAAATATTTGAGAAACATTTATTAGAAGCCTAAGAGTTGGGCCCAGATTTTCGCGGAATTGGTGAGCCGGATATAGTTCAAAGGAGTCGAGCCCAGCATCTACTAGAGCAGTGCCGGACATGATTATGTAGCCGATCCAGAAAATCTGGCTTTCTCATATTCGCCGTAGTTAGCGATGTCCTAGAACTTTATATGTTTTCCGATAGCGCCCGTTGTGACAATTTTCGAAACATATCAAGTGTTTCCCCCTAAACAGAAGAGGGTGGGAAGGGGGCGTAGCTTAATATAAGTTCTATAGGGCAAAAAATTTAAAACTTTACTTCCTGAATTAATTTACAGTTCGAGTATCGATGCACAATTATGTGCCGTTCACGATTATTTGTGTGCAGCAACTGCACACCATAGCCAGTATGATCATGACAGTTGCACGCCCCTGAACTCGAATGCATTGGAAATATTTGGTGCATCCTTCGTGTAATGGTTATAACCTCAGCTATCACGAGTGCAAAAACGACCATTGCACGCGCCTTGGCATTTGCAATTTCCCTTGCAATCACGTGGTGCATTTTACGATACTATTGCATTCACGCGGGCAATAAAATCAGCGGTTATATTTCAGCGTGCAATTGTTGTCATTAACGCTTGGGTAATGACTATGACATTTACACGCACAACTGCTAGTGTTAGTGCAATGGTTTTCACAAATGCACTCTTCCGTGCATTGGTCTACATATAAGCTTAAGCAGCAGCACTTGTTGATGTATATGCATGCAAAAAATGCTCGAGTATTTGTTTAAAATATTGCGTTGCTTACAGTGCAATGGCTATTGTGTTTTCTTAAACGAGTGCAGTCGCTATAGTTATTGCTCTAAGCATCTCTGTTTACAAATCTCTAATCTGCAATAATAATGTAGGTTTACACACATCACCACTGTATTAAACGCTGCAACTGTATGGAGTTACGAACACTCTGAAATCAGCTACAAGGTATGAGCAACACCTCACACCTCCCCAGATATATCAGCCTGGATCTCCCGCTCTGGAGGTGCCGCAGGCGCCGAACCCAAAGGTGGTTCTAGTGTGGCCAAAGACGCAGTGCGCCTCAACCATCCCCATCCGACCGCCCAGCTTCACACCCCTGATAAGCCGAAGTCTAGTGAGGCCAAAGACGCAGCGCGCCTCAACCATCCCCATCCGACGGCCCAGCTTCACACCCCAGATAAGCCGAAGGCCTCTCCTGGAGACACGGGGACGCCTCTGGGACATCGGACCTTGAGCATGTATGTTTATTGCCCTTCTGATACTTTCTCCAAAATGAATGACAAAAATTTTTAGTTAGCCTGATCTTAGAATACTGTCGATCGTCAAACATGTTGAACGTACTGAAGATCGCAGACCAATGATGCGATTTTAGTTATTAAGTTTCGCCCATTATAGTGCTAGTAACAAACCTTTTTACTGCTGTAATATGACGGCAGTAAAGATGCTTTAACAATAGAGATGTGCTGATTTTTCAGACACGGAGCTGTTTGAGTTTGATTTTGCGGCTTCATCGTCATAGTCGTGATCTGCAAACCAAGCTATAGTACCTAATTATTTCGTCCAATCCGCGGCCTGTCTGTAGTTTCGTTGATTCGGCCTATATTTTTGCCTGATTTATAAAATAGATCAGGTAAAACGTAGCACGTATGATTGTCGTGCAAATTTATGATTTATTCAAAATTAAATATGTTAGCCAAATGCAACATTGATGCTGCAAAATAATGGAGAGCGGTTGACAGCGTTGTCGCGTTATCCTACTTCACAAATAAACAGATGGCCGAAACTGCCACAAATGTTTGCAAAGACGCGTCACGTCCTTACGGCGGCTCCAAGCAGATTTGGCGATGCATGAGTAAACACAAACTGCGCCCCTTACCATCCTCTTTTGACAAACGCGATTGCCATTCAGTTGTTCACTGAACACAAATTTCATTTTTGCGTTAAAGAACAGAAATTAGCCCGTTTCATATTCCATACATTATAATTTGAAAACGTTCGCTAATGGCATTATAGAACAGAAAAAATTCGAAATTGGATACGGCTAATGCAATTCGAGTTTTGTTCGCTAACAACGTTTTGTATATGGTGTCAAAAGAGGATGGTTGCGGGAGCATCGTAAGTTTACCCTTGCACGAGACATTTTCTCTTGCGCACATTGTATGTCTGATGATTGATGACCACCGTAGTCTGACATATTTTGTTTATTTGATGGTGCGGCAACGATGCACCTATTTTCTGCATTGTGTATCTAATGGCTCGTTTACGTTAATTTGTGTGCGCCGTGACCTAGCTATGTCTCAACAGTCTAGTTTCGCTTGTTGGGACAATCAACAGTCACGGCTGACTACCTCTTTTGTCCGCATTGACTTAGCTAGTTGCGTTTGATGAGCTGGGCGTCATGGCGGACTGGACTGGGCAAATATATGAGTCTCGGCGCACTATTGCCGCGCAAGGCAGCTACCAAAATTTAATTTCGCGCATTGGACAACTATCAAAATTTGAATTTCCCGCGCAGCTGCCCAATTTAAATTTGCAGCGCTGGACATCTGCCAAAATTTGAATTTCCCGCACTGGACAACTGCCAAAATTTTAATTTTCCGCGCAGTGTCAAAATTTATATTTGCAGGGTTGGATAGTTGCCAAAATTTAAATGTACAGCGTTGGACAGCTGACAAAACTTGCCCATAACACCATTTATACATTGAGATATCTACTAACCGATATGCTATACTGTGTTTTTGGGCTATTAAGGACATATTATATAGTCAGCGCTGACTGATAAAAAATCCACACAGTCCCGGCAGACTGTCACATATGTGCGTCGTCGTAGCTACGTTGTTACGCAGATATGCGGACAGTCACCGCCCACTATTAGGACATAGCTAACTCACGGCGCACACAAATTAACGTAAATGAGCCATAAATTGGAATTTGAAATATGTCGTCTCTAGAAGGTATGCAATGCATAATGTACCATTGTATACAGAAATTTACAAATATCGTTACTCGATTAAACACTGGCAAATCAATTTGTCAAAGTCAAATTTGCCTCTTTTTGCAGTGTATGGGATATAAGCAAGATAGTATATTATGCATATATTTGCACCATCACGATTAGTCATATAACGACTTAGTGAAAGGTGCCAAATGTCCGCCTGCTCGTAGGGTTGATTATTAGGCGGAGAGAACGTAAGTCATGTTGGGGTAAATTTTCGTTAAGAACTCATAGTTTTTCCCAATTTCGCTGAATTTTCCAAATTATTTTATTCATTTTTCCATATTATTGCTAAAATCCTCCCCTAGGCTTCAAATTGAGCGACTATCGTGGGTTATTCATAGCCTGAAATGGGAATTTTACAGACGCAATTAACATAGCGACATAATGATGTAAAACAAGCTATAATAAGCTCAAAAAACTGTGCTAAAGTGCTGTTTACTTGAGCAAAACATTATATTTTCTGAATGTTTTGTTTGGGCCTAATTTATATGTACAACGAACGATATTTAATGTTAATTACAGGTCGCGCTACATATTTTTTACAAAAGCGGTAACATTATATTTCGTCTTTTAGATTCGTGTAATTTAGTCTAATTCGTGTTTTCTGATATTTTATGTGTCTCATTTGTTTCTGCGTTGATCTATCCTGCCAATGTAAAAAAATTGGTCATTAAGGTGCATTTTCGCATATATGTAATAACCGGTGACGCAGCTGCATGGCGCAACTTCCTAACACCATGCCCATACGACCCCGGCTATCGTAACCTCAAGGGTGGACCGTGAATACTATATTTTGAACCTATTCTTGGTCAGACCCAAGAAGCTACGGAGCTTAGCAGGCCGCAGGCGCGCTTCACGGGGTGTGTTCGGACCCCGCCCGAAGGGTTGCACACGTGTCTAG